>JAGFPH010000008.1:1607040-1628370 GCA_018207615.1 Philaenus spumarius
GAGTTAGGAATAAATATAATAGTAAAATTAAACTGATAAAGATAAACACAATTCAAATTAAATCAATAAAGACCGCAAGCCAGTCCATAGATGGAAATTAATAATAATAATAATTATGTATTAACATTTTTGTTTTGTTTCGAAAAAACTGAGCGGTTATCATCGCCTTTAATAATAACTAAAGGTTAATGATAAATCTAATGAAGATATGTGTTTTGTCTTAACACCTGATGTTTGTATTGTTGCTTTATTGACAAAGTATGATATTGACATCTTCCCTAACAATAAAAAAGAAGCCAGTTATTATTTATTTATAAAGTTTTAAAGAAAAAGTTGTTAAATGTTTGTAATATCAAAATATAAAAAGTATTATTTAATTATTTCTTAATGGCAATTAGTATGAATGATATGAAATGGTGCTAACTATTTAAAAGTTAAATAGGTATATTAATAATTGTTTACACCAATCAAATAGTTTAACCTGCAATTATATAACGAAGAATATTTGAAGAACATTTAGTTTTGGTTACGATAGTTTAGTGTTGATCCTCTGAATGATATAATTATGAAGCTCTTAAATGTGACTTTTGAATGTTGTCTTTTTGTAATTAATGAAGGTTGGCTTAAGGATAAATTTGGAAAAGCTAAAAAGGCAGTCCAAAATCCGGGAATCCATTTTATTGAAATGATGGCCTATAATATAATGGAGATTATGATGCTAAAAAACTTCAAGATGTCAGATATCCCTGGGATTCCGGACAACCATGGGTTGTCGAACGTCCGTGAGTTGCGAGACATAGCTGGGTTGATGAATATGCCTGGGGCGCTGAAAATCCCTGTGATGCCGTACGCTGGTGAGTCGATCACCGGTAAAGTTAATATCTTGTCAGAAATTAAATTTTGTAACACGGTGGTCATTCACTTTGAAACTATATTGAACAAACCATTGCATTTTGTTTAGACGAAAACTGAATCATATGACTAAAAACATGGTTGTCAACATGATGTTAACATTTAAAATATAGTTTAATGACCGATATTTAAAAATAATCTTGATTAATTTTATTTCCAAATGAAGTTATTGGTTTTAAGAATTATTACGACTAACGAAAGCAGCACTTAAAATAATTAATTTTAAACTGATGGACTTGTGTTAACCTGTAAATACTATAGTATAGTGAAAGTGATATATTATAGTAAAATACAAATTTTAGATGTTATACATATAACATAGAAGGGATCCGGGTAAAAAATAAACAATCTAACAGCTAATAACTTGTTCTTAAATGCAAAATGTTTTCTTAGAAAAACTCCTTGGTAGACTTATTTAAAATTCCCATTGTTATTTTCTTGTTAAATATTTAAAGAATCTTAGATATATTTTATGTCAATTTTAATTCTAGATAAAGGCAGTAATATCTTGTAATTGTATATGTAATTCTAAGATTGTTGTTAAGTATATTGTTCTAAGTATTTCTAGTGTTTAGGGGGCAATGTTCATTTTTTTTTTTTTATAGTTGTCCCTAAACAATATTTTTATTAATTAAATTGTACTCTAGAACAAGACTAAAAAGAAAATGTGGTATTACCCCCACAACCTTCCTTTTCAGGGGGGGGGGTTAAACACAAACTGATATTCATGTTTTACAGCATAACTCCTTTTGTATTGCTCTTATTCCAATTTTTTAAACATTGTTTTAAAGCTAATAAATAGCTTTACAAACTGTAGCTTGGCTTTTGATGTGCTATTAAAAATAGATAAGGGACATTTTATTTTAATTTTTTGATAACATTTTAATTTTTCGATGAATGTAAAAAATTGTACTAGGAATATGGTTATAAATATTTTAACTCCCTTCTAGAGTTTCTGCATAAAATATTGAAGATCATATGAACAAAATTTAAGCTCTCTAGCTCAAAATATTAAAAAGCTATGCTCTAAAACGTGAGGAAAAACACGGAAAAATTAACTTACGGGAAATCGCAAAAAAACTAATTTATTTATAAATAAAAGTAAGACTATTTACATCACCTGTTTTGTCTTTGGTGTTTAAAATTTTTTCATATCTTTTAAAAGTTAAAAGAGGCCAGCCCCATAGGTAACATCTTCTTTTTTAAATTTCTTTTCTTTCTTTTTTTAACTTTTTCATTTTGATTTTCATTTGATTGAGTAGTAGGGTTAGGTTTGGGTTGTGAACTCATAACAACCTTTACACTTTGCTAACGTTTCGCTGCTGCCAATCCAGCTTTGTTTTTCGTACTAACTTTGTTTTTTTAATACTGTATTTTTAGTTGATTGCTTCATGACTAAATCAAAATTACTAAACTAAATCACTAAACTGAACCACAAAACACAACATGGACATGAAATCAGTCACAAAGTAAGGTTATGAGTACAACAACTATCAACTGATCAGTGACAACTGCTGGCTAATTGTTTGATTACATATATATATAAAAAAAAAATTAAAATAAAGCTGGAAAATTGTTCTAAAACATTGACACCAACCTATTAAACTAAATACAGAAATAAAGCACCTTAGTAATGAATGGTTGTTTTGCTTCCAATAGGCGCCTGGAGGAGAAAAATCAGCTCTGCGCGCTTATGAATTTTAATCTACAAAAACATTTTTGAAATTAATAATGCAAAACCAATGCTTCATACTTGTTTACAAATAGTTTGGGAACAAAAAAATATAGCAACATTTTTTGGGTACATTAATGCTAAATATCTTTTAGCAATGTTGGTTTACTTAGCTGAGTTAAATTAGACACTAGGAATATCAGCTTTACTCCATCGTTATTGAAGAAATTCTTTAAGAATTTTTCTCACTTTCAGCCAAAGTAATATGAATACCCAAGTAAAAGACCCTATTTTTACACAAAAACAATTATAAATATGAAAATTATTATCTTACGTCGATCGTGAGAGTTTTCAAAATCCTTAATTTATTATTTAAAAAATCGGGAACATATTTTTGGACATGTTTTTTTAATTAATTGTTTTTTTAAATGGTGTCTAAATGACAATAGGGTTATGGTTTACAAACAGCAGACAAAACTTTAAAGTTTTTACACTATAAACAAAAAAAAGTTTAGTTGTAAATAATTTGTGTTAAGTTTATGGTTTGCAAGTCATTTAATTTAACATTAACATTGTAAATGTCCTCCATTTTAAAATTGTACAGAATAACGTTTTTTTTATAATCTTCTACATTATTAAATACAACAAATGATTAATAAACTCTGAATTAAATATCTTATCTGCTTCTTTGTTACAATTAAATTTTGTGTACAAAAAATATAAATGCAGTTTGTGTAGATAAGATCTAGCCTATAAGCTTTTCTGTATGCCCTAAATGATAATGGAATTTCAGTGTTGTTAGTTTTATAATTTATATATATAGGTCTGCAATCTACCAACGAAAGTGTTTGCAGCCGTAAATTTAAAATAAAAGAACCTTTTGAAATCCGTAATGTTTGTCACATGTCCTCTACGTTAAAAAAAAAAAATAAGTATTTAACGTTTATTCAGTTTTTTCTTTATTGATTGACGACTGAAAAACACTTTCTGTACAAATACATTATAATACACAATCTCACAAATGCAATAAAACGAGCATGTTTAATAATCTCAAAATGAAACATTAAGGTCCGGCTTAACGTAAGAAGAAAAGAAAAACATATTTAAAAACTTACGTCCATATAGGTAAGAAAACACGAATGTAGGCTTAAATAATAAAAAAATATAATACTAAATAAAACAGTAAAACTAATACAATAAAGTAAATAAAGTTAAAAAAATACTGACATTTAATAACCATATTTCAACGGCAAGTTTTCAGCGCTCTAGTATGTTTTTTGTTTTATAGGATGTTGTATATGTTAATTTGATTATTGGTCACATTAATTAACTTTATCTTTCAGATAAAAACTAAAAATCTTTTGAGTTATGCTCAATTATTATTTATAAAAATAAATATTACCTATATAATTGTATTGCCATGCTGAATCATCTATATACATAAACAAGAACAATCTGTGGACATGTATAAAATTTGTATCTATGTTTTCTAAGCACTCCCAGGAATCGGGACCAAGTTTTTATTATTTAAGTTTAAGAAATTTAAATGACTATTGAGCACTTAAAACAAGAAATATTTGGTATTTCACTTCACTTGAATCTCGTCATTTGAAATTCGGTACATTTATTTCACATAAGTAACATAGAAAAAGTAAATCCATCAAATTTCGCCCACCAACGTTTAAGGGGGTAAACTAGGGAAAATGACGCAAGAACTGACAAACTTGCAATTGTGCGGCCTTGCAAAAAAAAAATGTCCTTAACTTAATGAACTGAACCTTATTACTTGTAAAAAAACTGTTGCTCATATATGTTTTTTAAATGTGTTAAACGTTAAGTGATTGTAGTTTATCTACGAGTAGTTTTAATGATAATCACTTTAATGAATTTCATTCGATTCGACAATGCCTGAATAATTAATAGGGAAAACTTGCGTTGTCGCTTAAACAGTGACCAAAGAAAGGACTGCGAGCAGTAATCACGCAAAACAAAGCTATGTATATTACACATATATTGGTAATATATACTGATATTATCGTGGTTTGAATTGCGTGCAATATTTCCGAATTTTACCCGATATCCCATTCATTCATATCTTCGAGTACATGCTAGCCATTTTAAAAATGCAAATGTTTGTGTATAGATTGTATAGTGTAAGTTAAATATTTTCTGTATTTCTGTTTTTATAAATTTTTCTTATTCACTAAACTATAGTAGTATAGAGAAAGTGTAGTGATCGCAAAAAAAAAACGATGTTGACATTTTTGTGGAAATATCCGTTTTGGGACCCCCTGAGTCCAAAAAAGTGATTTTTACAAAATGTCTGTCTGTATGTATACAAAGCTAGAGCGAAAACTACTCGATAGATTTCAAACAAATTGGCCCAGACATGTCAAGTAGGCCTGTTTAGATGCACGAAAAAAGGTTTTTGAATATTTTGAAAAACAGCATCCATTTTGGCAAAAAAACCCCAAAATATCAGTTATTTTTAATGTTTTATAAAAAACGGCTCTAACGATTTTGATAAAATTTGGCTTATTTGTAGCCTTTAATGTGTTCTACCATATGCAAAATACCGCATCTTTCTAAAAATTATCGTTTAGCTAATAATAATAATAATAAATTATTTTTGGGGGGGTTTTGGCCATAAAGGGGGTGTTTTTCAAAATTGATTAAAACCTATTTTCGTGCATCTATACAGGTCTAACTGACGTGTTTGGTGAAAATTTGTTCAAAATCAATGGATTAGTTTTATCTCTAGCTAATAATAATAATAATATTTTTATTAGTTAATCTATTAGTTTAAAATCACCTCTCCTACCCATCCTACAGTAATGAAGTTACTGTGAATCTGTTTAATAATTTAAATATGTTTGTGAGAAAATATGTGCCAGTTTCTGATACCGTTTATTAGTTATTATTTCTCTTTTATTATTTTTTAACTTATAATTCCTTGCAGTTATTAGCTAATCTCCATAGTGTAGATGAACTATTGCAGTGAATCTTATGGTGAGACATAAGGTCTGAAGTGGTAACTGACCCTGGTCCCCAGAACACGTTTCACGGTGTCATTAAAATCTATGTATATATACATAATTGGTGATAGTGCTTGGTTGTGAATTAGTGCCTAAGCCGAATTGGAAAACCGTTCTGAGCGTACCAAAGTTTTATATAAACTTGTTTTTATTATTTTGTGGTGCGAAACTTTTCTCCGAATTTTCAGAAACACTTAAACTAACTGTAGTGTCTGTTCCTGTTAACGCAAAAGTGCGAGTGCGGACACAGGATGCCGTAAGCTTAGAGTAAATATTCTTTAATTATTTAGAACCAATAGGTCTGTAACCTTGAAACTCATCTGGCAATTAAATCTGTTAAAGATTTTTAATTAAACAATTGTCGACCTGTCTACGTACTATCTCGTACGGATAGAAATCTACTGATTCATGATTCCAGATTGGATTGATTCGACTAGTAGCAGATTCTAATTAATTTCTTGCGGTGAAGCTACGATTAGATTTGACTAGATATAACATCGTTCTTGGATGGCAAATGGTCGCTCGGACTGTAGGTATAATTATTGTCGGACAGGTTGGTGATAGCTATATATCAAGCCTACTTGGATGGAGGATTTCAACGGTCCAATTTAATTAAAGTTTAGCGCACAAATTAATGATTCGAGTCGGCACATAGACAATGTAGTTGGTTACAGTTGACCGTCTCGTTTGCAGAAAGCGCTGTCAACGCGTCAATCATGAACAAGTTATATTTAGCAATACATCAGTTCCTGAGAAACTCAATGCGTGCTTCGCACGCTAAACCACTTCACACAAATATTTGTTTTTTTAATAAAAGAGTAGGCTTTATAAGAAACATAAAGCTAAGGTGATAATAATTATTTGTATCCTAAGGATCACTTTGTTCACCGAAAGGAAATATTACCACAAGAGCTCAGGGAGTGCGATAATTTTCTTGAGGGGTATTCCTACTAACATACTTTGTTCCCGTAACACACACAACATTTTTTCTCCAGCTAAAGTTTGAGTAAATAATTTTATTTTACTAGGCAAGAAACTTAATTAGTACAAAGACATTCATGTTTACAAAAATAATCGAATTTATCCCAAGAATTCACAGGCTAGGAACTTCATTTATGCATTGTTGTTTCAACACTTATCTTACTAAGGGTGCGTTCACAAAGAAAGCTGGTTGCAAGTTACTTGTTTCTAGGCTCTTGCTCCAAGCGATTGCAAGCGCTTGTGAATAGTTTTGGGTGTTCACAACAAAAGCTTGCAACTTTCATTCCGAGAATGTCTTCCTCAAGGGATGAAGAATTAATTTTGCTAGAAAATGTAGATTTGAAAGTGCGCCAAAAGAGAATGGGTATACATGCAATTAACAGCTGAAGAGGAAGATTTGGTGAATACCACCATCTGTTTCGTCAATTAAAATTGGACAAAGTAAGGTTTTTTTCTTATATGAGAATGGAAAAAATTAAATTACATACTCAAGAAAATTGAAATCCGTTTGTCCCAAATAGGCCCTTTTCTAAATAGTCGAGAAACAATTCATCGACATCCACGTTCACTGCGAGTTGTGAGCGACTTGACTGCTACCAGCGGCGGAAAACCAGTATAAAAAGTTCTTGCTGGACGGTCAGCGCTTGTAGCAGGCGCTTGCAAGTCGGAACAAGCGTTGTCTCTGAATGCATTAACTTGATACAATGAAAACTTTTGCTCGCGCCCGTCAGCGCCAGCCAGCGCTTGTTAGCAAGCGCTTGCAACCAGCTTTCTCTGTGAACGCACCCTAACATATGATTTAGCAGGCGGAAAAGTGCCCATACAAAAGTCTGAGTACAAAACATCCTCCAACATAAATCACTTTTTTGACCGGAAGTATTTTTTTGCGATTTTTCGTATTAAAATTCAATTGTTTTAAGTTAAATGTAAAATATAAATATATTATATTATTAAACACATTTTGTTTCTTTACATGACCTTATAGCTTGTTTGGTTCCCAGAAAAGTTATCGGAACGTAAAATATCAAAAAAGTACTTGGTTCAAATCCACTAGTTGGATTTATCATTGGTCAGCTTCTGTTAAGATGCCGACGGCCTGGATGCAAACCACTGCCAGTGAAGCAAAGCAGTAGATGTTTCGAGACCACAAGATCGAGGTGCAAAGTCACAAAGCGAGAGAAGAATCGCTTGAGCCAGGGATGGAGGCTGAGTTACAAACAGCTATTCAACGTCTGGACCAATTTCCAAAATAGTTGGTTGAAGCCATAACATCATCCAATTGCAAGGGTTTAGGAAACAATCACACCTACGAAAGTGTATTAATATGCGTTACGCATTTAGTGAAAGCTGAAATATGGTTTGTAAAATATTGCAAACAAGTGTCTCAGACGATACCATGTGCTGCCCGCCTCTTTCTGAGTTTAAACTCGAAAACATGATTTAGAGATGAATTACTTGAAAGTATGAAATAATAGTAGACACGTGTTTCTGCGTATTATACATTTTCGTTTCCTGCTGTATACGTATGTGTCTTCAATTTAAAAAAAAATAATTCCATTTGAATGTACTTAAAGAGCTTATAAAAGTTATTTTAGTCACTCTCTAGCATCAAGTTCCATATAATGCGTAATAACCGGGAAGATTTAACCGTTATCCGATATCTTTGTAGCCTTCATTTGAATTGTGCAGATTTTGGCTCAAATCTTTTCTAATAATAAACAATTATCAATAATCAATCTCTATATGACAAACAGCGGGTTTTTTACCATTTCTGAAACTTAAAATATAACCGAGTTATTGGTAAAACTGTACATTTTTTATCTTGGTATTTGTCCTTGTCCAAAATATCAATATTTCCAGTCATAAATGTTCCATATTTCATTAGAAATTGTATTTATTTCAACGTACTATTCAAAGTTATTCATATGTATTGCAAAATATCGAAACAGTGTTATAACTATACAGAGTGTTCATAAAGTCTCTTTAACTCCTTTTATTATTTTGTTATATTGAAAATTAGTTAACAAAACTTTATACACATCTTGTGTTGAATAACAGGACAAATTTATTTAGCCTACATACAGACCCTCTATGATTTTCAGGGGCCTAGGGAGGAAAGGGGTTAACAATTTCAAATTTAAATTTAGTCACCATTGTAAAGCTTCTTAAAAGAGAAACAGAATGGCACGAGCTTATTATCTTGCTTCGTTTCAAAGTAATGGACAATCACAGTTCTGAAAATAATATTTTTATTATAAAATCAAAGGAGGTTATTAATTTGTTAATATTATTAATAATTAGGCTGTTTCTCTTTAAAAAAACCAATATTTCTTCAAAGTTTTTATAAAAAGATAAAAAAAAATATAAAAACAAATTTGAGTTATCCTACATTTAAGAGAGATGAAGTTAAAATAAAAATATAATTTTTCAGAACTTTGATTGTCCATTATTATGAAACAATGCAAGATACTGAGTTCTTGTTTATCTCATTATGTTTCTCTTTTAATAAGCTTTACAACTGCAAAAAACTGGCAAAGAAATTTAACTACTTTTTGTAATGTACGAAATTTTTGTAAATTTTCAACTGTCTCTAGCTCCTCACCCGTTGGCCCTGCATCAAAACCCCAGAGATAAAATTTATAGTAATCTTTGCTTCTTTAATTTTTGTAGAGGGTGGTGTTTTTTAAAAAAACTAATAGTGCGCGTGTAACGCACAAAATATGTAGAAAGTGTAAAATGTTCGCAAATTTGTTGTGAATATTTCGGAAAGCTCCAGGATATGTTGGTTGCAAACTTTAAATTCGCATCCAGCACTCAATAAAATATACAGAACCGCATAGAAACAGACTAATATATAACAGACTTGTGCTACTAACATTTGACTGGACTATATACTCTGCTCCCTCGTCTTCTTGAATATAAATATCATATAGTAGCCTAACGACCTCAAGCAAAATATACTTTTCAGAAAATCTAAACCAGATCAGCCATTATTTTCAAGCGGTGAACGCCATTCAATCACGTACTTTCATGTGGCTATTTTTTATATCGAGTACATGGAGTGATGGTGCTTTACTATTAATCTTATTATAAAATCTTCAATATACGGAACCCTTGGCACACACCACTCACTTCTAAGACGTATTACTTTTTCTGGTGTAATAGTTGTTAAACTACTACCGAAATTTTAATAAACTACTTATTATTTTTGATATTTCACCATACAATATAAAATATCACAAGAATGGCCTATTAAATAGGTTCCGTTCGTTTTGGCCATAACATGTCCTCCTCAAATTCACCAAACGGTTTTTATTTACGATGATTACTCCCTAAGTAATTCGAGGCAACAAAGTAATTTCCTTATTAAATTTAATATCCACGTTCCATAAATAATAATCTTCATGCAAATAAAAGTGTACTTTAATTCTGTACAGTAAATATGTATAAGGCATTGAACCGTGCTTGGGGCTTAAATACAGGTTTCGGAAATATTTTATTGGTCCGATGTATTGGCCACACACGGTGCGCTTATTAAATAAATATAAATTTCGCAATGATGACCGCTTGTAATCAGGAGCTGCGAGTGGCAGGATCGGGATTGGCCTGGAAAACAGAAGCTGTACATTTTTAGTATTTGGGTCACGTTTCAAACTTTTAAATTGATTTTTAATATTTGTCATGAAATTAAGAAAGTTGGAGGATTAAATTCTTCTCCAAACAGTTTATAAACAACTTCGTTAAACATTTCAACATGCAGAATATATAACAATCTATTTTAAACAAATAATATAACTTACACACATAATGCAACTTTACACATAATATAACTTAAAATTGATATTATAGTTGCTTCTTACTCAACAATTTTCAAGGTGTTCCAGACCAAGTTTAATTTGAGTTTTTCCAGCCCCAAAACTAATGTTTGTTCGTTTTGTGATTTAACAAAAAGTCAAATTAAGTCATCTAAACACCTTCATGAAAAAGCTCGCCTTATGATTACGTATAGGCTTCACAAATTAAGAGCTAAGAAATTTTTTGAATTGATGTCAACAACAGAGACTGGTGTTATCAAAGTGTCATTTGACATGGAACAGAATCAGCCACTCCCAAAACTGAGAGTTAGTGAGGTATTTTATGCCCGACAAATTTAGGTTTATAATCTTACTTTTGTGTTAATGCAAGATACACAAAATGCTACTAATACATTCGTCTAAAATGGACGGAAAATCAAAGTGCTCGAGGCTCAAATGAGGTTGTTTCTGCCCTACATGACTTTTTGGGGAAGTTAGAAGAGATTTATAAAGACGTTCATGAAAAATCCTTGACTCTTAAACTATTTTCCGATGCATGCACTGGACAAAACAAGAACCAGAATGTTATGGGATATTTACTTTACTACATACAATCCTCCAGGGCTTTTAAGAAAATTGAACACTATTTTCCAATCAGGGGGCACAGTTATATGCCGCCTGACAGAGTCTTTGGACGTTTTGAAAAACAGTTTAGACCAATGGAAACTATATTAGAACCAGAAGAATATCACAAAATTTTTGCTTCTTCTGCCACTGTTAAAGTTTTAGGAAAAGACTGGTTACTTTATGATTACTTGCAAGCTGCAAAAACAGAGTTATTGAAAAAGATTCCTTTTTTGATGCGAGAACAAAGAGTTTTTTTGTTTTCCAAGAACTTGGAAGTAGGTGTGAAAACAAAAATACCTATTGTGGTTATGCTGCTAAAAAATTCAAATTGGTTAAAAAAGGATCTAATGTACTTAATGTTTACAGTTCAGTCACTCCCCTGTCACAAGTAAATCATATAAGTGAAAAAAAGAAAAATGATGTCGAAAAACTTCTTAAGTACATTACTCCAAGTGAAAAAACACAGAAGTTTTACAACGAAGCTCTCGCCGATGTAAAAGATGGTGATGCAGCTAATAACATAGTCGTCTATTATGAACAGGAGCCAGTTATTTAATTACTCGTGTTAAATATTGTGAAAGAAGACAATAATATACTAATATAGTCGTCTGTAATGAAATAGAGACGTTTATTATACCTAATGATATTTCATGGTTTCTTAATATATTTTATGTTTTAATGCCCATTAAACATTTTCTTTTATTGTTAATTTTATTTATTTTGACCATGGACATTATTGTTTTAAACAATGTGTAAAAAGTAAAAATACTTTGAGCACACATAAATAATGCGCAATGCAAAAACTTGAATTCTTTCCAAAGATGCTTAAGTCACTGACTTACGAACTTTTGGAAAAAATCCAAATATAAAACAATTTTTTTTAAAGATGTGTTATGTATAAACTTTACTATTATAGTGTTAACATAACATTCTTGATAACAGTTTGAATGGTTATTTTTATCAAACAGTAAATGTTGAACATACTGTTATAAATAAAAAATGTTAGTTCCTGAAAAATTACTTTTTTGACTTAATCACTTTTGGAATCCATCTTTAATGTATTGTGTTGGACTAATGTAAGTATGGATTATGTACTTTGTACATAATATGTACAATACTAATAAGTATGTAATACATAATCTCTCCATGTATTGGATTAAGATCTTTAAAATACATCTTCAATTGTATTTAAACTCACAATATAACCATACCACATAATATAACTTAACACATATCACTGCTATATGTGCTATAACTTAAACAATGATACGTTATCACATAAAATAACTTAAACACACAATGTAATTTAACACATATTATAACTTAAATAAATATAACAATGTTACCACTTTAATGAGGTGGAAAAGTAAACAAATATGGTCCATTGGTAGATACAATAACAAGCCCAGTCAAAAATGTTGATCATCTTCTAAATATTACCAAAATCTATTTTCTGAAAGTTTTCGTTTAATAACTGCAACCCTTATCTCAAGGGGAAATACATTTCTTTAGTACTTAGCTTATAAAAAGCTTAGAACTAAATAAAACTGCAAAATCTAAGTAGGCAGTCCCGAAAGAGATTTCTATAACTTCTGCTATCATAAACATCATTAACTTAATACTTTACTAGAGACATTTAATATAATTTTACTTAAATTATATCTATCTTTTCTGCTTCAAATAGGGTAGATAGAACAACTTATTCGGCGGTCGGAAAAGTGGTCACATAAAAACAACAACCTATTGGCTGGTGGAAACCTATCCTCGGCTCAAGCGCTTCTTCATTCCGCTCACAGCGGAAAATCTCGCTTTGTGAGTTTGCACCTCGATCTTGTGGTCCCGAAATGTTTACTGCTTTGCTTCACTAGTAGTGGTTTGCATCCTGGCATTCGGCCTCTTAACATAAGCTGACCAATGATAAAATCCCACTAGTGGATTTGAACCAAGTACTTTTATGGT
Source organism: Philaenus spumarius (assembly GCA_018207615.1). NCBI lineage: Eukaryota > Metazoa > Arthropoda > Insecta > Hemiptera > Aphrophoridae > Philaenus > Philaenus spumarius. The sequence continues at coordinate 1,620,021 of JAGFPH010000008.1, forward strand.
ATTTTAAATTCTAAACAATTTTCTTGGAACCAAACTTGATATAAGGTCGTGTAAAAAACAAAAACAAAAAGTGTTTAATAATATCCTATTATTATATTTTACATTAAACCCCTAAAAATTTCATTTCTATACGAAAAATCGAAAAAAAATACTTCCGGTCAAAAAAATGATTCCTGTTGTTGGATGTTTCGACTTAATAACTCGTCCGAGTAACTTAGACATCCAACAACGTGTGTACTAAATTTGGAGCAAATCAATCGAAAAATGCAGCAGTTAAGTGTGAATATATATATAGTTTTTACCATGTACGGTGATCATTTACTACTCAATACCTTAACTTTCACCATAAGGGTATCTGCAATAGCTCATGCAGCATTTATAGTGAAAATATATATATGGTTTTTACCATGATCGGTGATAATTTACTATTCAATATCTTAACTCACACCTTAAGGGTATCTGCAATAGCTCATACAGCAGTTATAGTGCGAATATATATCTATAGTTTTTGCTATGATTGGTGATCATTTACTACACAATACCTTAACTCTCTCTCTCTATGGGTATCTTCAATAGCTCATGTTTCTTATAAACATTCGCTAAAAGTTCTTACAAAAAGCACCAAAAAGGTCTGCCATTCCATTGGCCCTTTCTAGGGTTACATGTTTAACTTCAGTTAATAAGGTGCTCAGAATACATTCTATTATTAGGCTACGTTCAAGCCTAATATTTTTATCAAACATAAAATCCCTACTTGTTTAAGATAACAAATTAAACAACTTTGAAGTTAGGGGGACAAAATCAAGTTTTCAGCGTTGTAAACTGGAACCACTTAGACATGCACTTATTTGGCAAAAGCTTAAGTGTCGTCATAAATGTCAAAAACACCGTAAAAGACCGAATACGAATTGCTAACGGTGTCAAAATCTAACCTATACATATTTATAGCGCGCGGTTTCTCCGGCTCGACTAATCAAACAGCTTTATACTCGTCAAGGCGGGTATTCGCGACGTTCAAGTACTGGTGATGCAAAAACTTTGAATTTATTGACTTTAAAAATAAATATGCCCGAGTGAGGCGTGTGAAACATGTCTGACTAGTGGCAATCGTAAACGTTGGGCAGTTTCTCTGTATGATTAAATATTTTATCTTTTAAAGTAATTTTTTTTCTGGTCGTAAAAAGAATACACCTGTTAAAGAATATTATAAATAATAACTACTCGTTATATTATGACCTTAAAAAATTGCTTATCCCTTTTGAAGTGAAAACTTCTTTAGGCGAACCGAGCACTTAATGGATGAGCTAAAATATACGAACTCTCGATATTATGTTTTAAAGTAAGACTCTTTCAATTTCGTCTATAATTTCTTCTTATTCATTGTTTTACACACGTACTAATATAAACTAGAAGTTTAATATAACAGCTGTTGGTAAAAGAAGAAGAAATCGACGAAATAAAATAGACAGTGATAAATTCAAAGACTTAAACTCACGTCACGCTACCTATGAAATGGACACTGCACTTCCTAATTTTGTAAGTGTTGTTAATTAGTGTAAAATTATTGTGTGTGCCTCTAAAATGGACATAGTGAATCCTAACTTTTTTTAAATGAATAAATTTGCTAACTTGGTTGCTGGTGTATGCATTAAACAAAAGTGTGTTGGTTAAGTTTAGGCCTAACCTAAAATTATGTTGTTTAGCTTTTAATACAAATTAGTTGTTTATCTTTGATATTTTAAAATATATATTGAAATTATAATAAAGTAAACATTTCTCGATGATTTAAGAAACCTGTGTTGGTTCAGTACAGAAGTAAAAACTCTTATGAATATAAATCGTTGGTTACCTAGGTTTAATCCGAAAAGTAATAATTATTTTTATCTTGACCCATTTGAAATTGAAATATAAAAAAAATCTGTAGTCCATCAGTAATTTTTATGTTAATTTGTATTTAGTATAATTAAAATTTAAAGGGACAAGATAAACATAATGGTCATATTCGGACTAAACCAATATAACAAACTATTTATATTCATGACAGTTTTCACTTCCGTAGGCAGTACCACGGCTGTTTATTTATTAATTTTTTATTGTGTATGTAAAAGTGATAAATGATGTTTTAAATTTAACTGCGGCGGAAATAAGCGACTTTTAACGACTGTTTCCGAAATCCAGTATAGCGAATTTGAACGTAGTATTGCTTTTTAAATTATGTTTGACATTATATTTATTATGAAGCTATTATTTATATCAATCTTACATAAAGTTGAACTTGTATTCATTTTCTATCAGTTGATGCTTTGACTTTATTCCTTGAAGTTGATGTTTACACAACTACTATGTTATGGTATAACAGCTGTTATGGAATAACTCCTTTAGGAGTATTTTCCACTTCCACACATTCAATTTATATGGATATAAAAATACAGGACTCTATTTTTAAACCAAAAAAGGCCTAGATATAAAAACTGTTTTGTTATTTTTTTTTTCATAATTCGATTTCTTTCCCAAAATCTGGCAAATAGATTTTATTATTTCAGTACTAAAATTTGATTATTAATATTGCCTAGAGTATAAAGAGGGATTCGCACTGTTACAAAAGGCTAAAACGTCTTGTAAACTCATGCATTATCATTGTAATTTTGTTTTTTATTAAAAACATTTCAGGTTTTATAGACAATTAACAAACTGGCGATTTTTAAATTACAGAAGTATATTTTTTGTAATGCAACTGCTTTATATTTATTCATAATAAGCTAGTTTTCGTTTTCACAAAATAATTATATTTTTTGGGGAAAATATACAGGTAATTTTTAAACCTGTTTGTAGTACATCTGCTTTTTGTTAAATGTACTTAAATCTCTTTTAAATGTGTAGTGCTTTGAGATTATATCCTTGACTGGTAAAAATAGCAGTATTATTAGATATTAATATTTCATTAATATAAATAACAAATTTATTAATAATATTAATATGTTATTTTATATGATAAATGTCATAGGTTTTGACATTCTACAAGCTTTCAGTTTTAAAATTCTCAAAATATAATTGTGCTGCTACTACTTTTGTAATTAATCATAATAAGTTACATTCCTGGTCACTATTTTGATTTTTTGAAGATATTTAGAAGGTCCTTATTTTTTACCTGTAGGCCCTATGTATCAAGGTACATCTAAACGTAAAAATATACTTAGGCCTAACGTTTGCCAACAACTAAAAAGTATTTTTAACGTTTTCCTGATTACACCAGACGACTTTGAATTCCAAACACTTGATTAGGGAAGTGTGCTTAAGGAGTAACTGAATAATCCAAAACACGTAGTCTCATTAGTTTATGCTCGTTTGACCCGAGAGGTGACAATAGGCGCGTGAAATTGAAAATGTGTCTCGAATCCCAAAGTGAGGAGGATCCGAATTTATATATTCCTTCAGGTGTGTTGTGTAACGTGGATCGTATATAGTGGATGGAGTAAGTTTGAATATTTTAATAACAAATTTATTTTAAAATGTATTCCAGTGAATATAAATCAGAAATACAGGGTTTTCCAAAACTTTCTATAACTATTCCTTTCATTAAAAACAATCAAAAAGGTTATAAAGGGATATTTTGTAAAATCTTAGTTTGATACAGGATGTCTTTCAACCATTCTACGAAACTTTACGATAGTTTTCACGCTATTTTGTATTTATCAAAATATTGCATATAGACCCATTCCTGTCATACACGAATCTTGACCATTAAAAAGATCAATATACTGTAATATTAAAATGTTTTGCTTTTATTCTGTTCTCAATACAATGAGGAGGCAGAAATTTATGTTGTTGTTAATTATTTAGGGACTTAGCTGCAGAAAAAAATGCATTGTATCAATGTAGACTTAAATGCTAAAAATATGTCTTTCAATTTTATCTTGGTAGTTTTTTTTTAGATTTTAGCCAATAACTCGGTTATTTTTTAAGATGCTCTAAATTATAAAAAAACCCTGAGTCATTAAAAAAGGATTTCTTTTTCTTAAATTGTTTTGTTAAGTTATCGGGTTTTCCAGATATTTTACATTTTTAACGGCCGCCATTTTGAAATTATATGAACAATGGTTTGTGTACATTTGTAAAAGACGTCATAAAAAAATAAATATGTATCCAAAATGTCCGTTCGATATATTTCATAAATCTAAAAATATTAAGTATTTTGTAAAAAACAAAATGGTGGATAATTCGAAACGGACCATTTTTTAACCTAAGTTTATAAGAACTTTTTTCTTTATTTTCACTAGTAGAACACGTCCTGAAAATTTCTCCGTTTTTTGCTGAATCTCCTTGCAGACTAGACTCCCGGTTCATCCGGTTTCCCACTAAACCATCTTTTTCCAAGATCAAGGTCCTTAACTACTCAGTCTAGGACCTATCCTGCTTTGTTTGTATATACCATTATCTTGTGTATCTCTAAGGTCTCGTAGGTTTGCCATATTTTACTTATCTATGCATGTACATTGTACATATTTTACATACTGGGATATAACTCTCCAGCTCAATTCGACAAACACCATTCGTGAAACAATGTTTCCAGGTGTTAGTTTTTAAGTAACTTCCCACCGAGTGCATTTAAAAAAAGTTTTGAGCGGTGTCATCCTAAATATAAACCGTTACATCACCAATATAAGCACTCAATAACTTAAATTTGTAAAAGGTTATATCTTTTTTATATAAATACTAAATTACAGGCAGATGATAAATGGGGCATTTGTTGACTTATTTTTATGCATGTTTTTCTTTATTTTCATTTTTGAAAACACTCATCTGTAGCCGAAAACGTATCGTTAAGTTAGCTTAAACTGCGTACAAACCCTTTAGCAAGGCTAACGTGAAATGTACCTCTATTTCTATCTTAAATTATACGGAATAAATTGGGTTAGACGAGATAATGGATTCATTGTGTTAGGACCAACGTTGACGCGAACATCTGGAAAATTACGTAAACAGTTTTCAAAAATGTATTTGGATATTTATTGGATGCTGCTTTATACATATGATAAATCAATGGCGATTCCTTTATATGTTCTTGTAAATATCAAATGAGAGACAAACGAATGATCTATAAGACGTTCAATTTTATTTTTAAATGCCGGAACCATAAACATTACTGTGATATGATTTTTTTCTAAATACTGCAGACACTCGTCAATTATAAGTAGGCTCCTAGAAGCTCTGCCCCTATTCACTTCGCTCGCCAACCACGAAAGTTTACTCATGGAGAAGCCAATGCAAACAGATTATTATATAGTCTGATATTTTCAAGGAAATTACTATTGAGTGGTAGCCTATACAAGCTAATGTAAGACTAAAATCAAAATATTCACGACCAACCTAAATAATTGGAATTGCGGAATACGTTATAATTTCACCTTCCATATTTAAATAATCAATAATCAACATTTCAAAGAAATTTTGATATTACCAACTAAAGGAAAAAGTATAATATGTAATACCAGATGTTTTACTTATAATACAGTAAGCCATTTATGTTTGTTTTTTTCCAATCAAAAAAAAACCTGCTAGTTGTGAAGTATCATTACCTGATTTTAAATTTACCAAATTGGTTGCTAATAAACATGTTTTTGTTCTTCTACAAAATAAACGCGTGTCTATCACCAAATAAAAATATAAATTTTTTTATTTAAATTGTAAGTAGTTTTTGCTCTACATTGATTCTGTATCAGTCAGACATTCAGTCAGGACGAAGCATCTTATAATATATATAGACTATAGATTGGTTGATCGCTTTTTGATAATATTATGTTTGTTTAAATTGAAGAAAAGCGACCATGACAGACAACTGGTATCCTATAACGGTTGTATTATAAACCAAAAAATGCAATAAAAGGAAGCATCCAATCAACAGCAAATACTTTATTTACGTATTTAATCCCTGAATAAATAAACCGTCAACTCTGAAACGTTATGAAATAAACTTCATTAATATGTTAAAACACCCAACGACGGATCCTAAATACATGCATAGAAATAAGGTCATTTGAATATGCATTATCATTCGTAATTCCCTTTTACAAAGTGGCACAAATCCCATTTCTTTACAAGTAATCCCCAAAGAGCGCCCGAGAGGGACGTGTCATAGTATCAACTTTCCAATCAGGCATTAAAATAAAATTCAAAATATCTTCAAATCCCGCGTCCCTCGGGAGTTCTATGATAACGAACAAGATAGCGTTTTGCTTTTGGAGATATGCTCGAAAATGTGATTCATAGCAATAAACGATTCAGAGGAACTAATTTGTTTACTTCCCCCCTCCGACCTTCGTAAAGGGTAGGAACGAGGGGAAGGACCTAACAAATGAATCGGTCTACGAGGAAATTAAAGGAACACTAGGATATGCTTTAGGGGTGAAATGAAATGCTGATGAATTTCAATAAGTCCACATTGAAATATTAGCTTTGTTCTTTGATGGATGGTTGCTAAATGTGTTTCACTCAAAATAGCATTCGTGCGCTCTGAGAAAATTAGGGGCGGTTTTAGAAGAGGGTTAGTATTCCTTGAAACAGTTTTCCATGAATGAAGCATTATGTATTCTTTAAAGCAATTTAAATATTTATTAGTTCTTGTAGAGTTCTTCTTTATATGTGGTTACACACACTGTTTCTGTTTTTAGCGGATCTGCCCAAGTGGTTTGAGTAATTTACAATATCGAAATTTAGAAACAAATGGTGCGAACGGAATTCGATATCAGTTACTTTAAAGGGGACCATGAAAACCCCTATTTATTAGTTCTTGTAGAATTCTTCTTTATATGTGGTTATACACCCTGTTTGTGTTTTTAGCGTATCTGCCCATGCACAATATCGAATTTTAGAAACCGATGGTGCGAACGGAATTCATTATCAGTTACTTAACGGTGACCATGAAAACACCTATTTATTTCATATTCTGAAACTTTACACGTATTATCCATGATTCAAAAACGCAAATTAGAACAGTCGTTACCAAAAAGAAACTGGGAAATCAGCACAAGCTTTACTAGAGCTATAATTGTATTCATAACATCTAGTTTAATTATAAAAGAGAGCTGCAAACAACTACGTTAATTTTATTTGTAGAAATACCGTCCAAAAACGAGAAATTTTTTAATGTTATTGATATACGTAACTTTTTTTTGCGAATTTTCAATAACAAAGATGAGATATTGTAATGACCTTTATAATGAGACATAAGGATGAGATTAGTCAATGAGCACCGAATATGGTCTCTAAAATACGGTTTGGCGTGTCATTAAAAATTATATTTATATTTATATATGTACATACATGTGTACCCACTCTAAAGGCCGCATTTTGTGATTTGGGCCAAATCTAATACACCTATTGGTTTTCTAACAACTGCAAGCACGTTTTTGGAACAGAAGTGAGCATTTTATATATTTTTCGTACTAGAATGAAACATTATATTTTTTTTCTAAAAAAATAAATAAAGTTTATTATTTTACACAGTTTGTTTTTTACACGACCTCATTTGCCATCTGGTTTCCCAAATTCAGTCAAAATGTATAATACCATAAAAGCCTGTTAAAGTTAAAAGCCTGTCTGTTAAAAGCCACGTATGTTGACGGCCGGGATGGATCCGAGGCCGCAATGGCGAGTTAACTACTACATAATGATAGGTAATATATTTGATTAATAAATAATAATTTATTAACCTCATAAGAGTATTTAGTAAATATTTGCAACATAAAAATAAATTCAGGCCTATGTTAGCAAAACACTAATAAAATTGACCTATACCTCATAGGCCCTACTACTAATCAAAATAAGCTTACTGGAGAGGACTGAAAATTCAACGTTAAAATATTTTTTATGATTTTATTAAATTTATTGTATTAGTTTTACTTACGGAGGGTTATATTTTTGTTCTTATTTAATTAATATTTTTTTAAAAATAAGCATTTAAGTGTTTAAATGTTTTTTTTCTTCTTATGGCAGGATATATGGGTCATTAATGTGTTATTTCTTTTTTGAGATTATGAAACATGTTTTATTGCATTTGTGGAATTTTTTATTGTAATAAAATTTACAGAAAGTAATATTTAAAAAAAAATAATAAATGAAACACTGAATAAATAAAAAAGATTTATTTTAATGCACAAGTGCATAGTGAAAACAGTGTTAAAAATGATTTAAAGAGTTTCTACAACTGTGATAAAACTACCACAACTGTAGTCCCAATCTTACGGCTTACTTAAAACTTGTGGTGCTATATTACACAGACCTATCAATTATAAAACTACCACAACTGTAGCTCAATAAATAAAACTTGTGTTGCTAGAGTATGCAGATCTGT
>JAGFPH010000008.1:1633723-1659032 GCA_018207615.1 Philaenus spumarius
TAAAACTGGTGGTGCTATATTACGCAGACCTGTCAATTATAAAACTATCACAACTGTAGTCTCAATAAATAAAACTTGTGTTGCTAGAGTATGCAGATCTGTCAATTAATTATAAAATTACCACAACTGTAGTCCCAAACTTACGGCTTACTTAAAACTTGTGGTGCTATATTACGCAGACCTGTCAATTATAAAACTATCAAAACTGTAGTCCCAAACTTACGGCTTAAATAAAACTTGTGTTGGTAGAGTTTTCAGACCTGTCAATTATAAAACTAAAATCCCAAATTTTCGGCTTAAATAAAACTTGTATTTTAGCATATGCAGACCAGTTTGTTATAAAACTAACACAATTGTAATTCCGTAATCATTTAATTCATACGGAAAATGTCGTAATATGCTTCTTATGTAAACTAACCCTCATTTTATAATTTTACAAAAAAACAATCATTTTAACTTAAAGAGCAAATAAGACATTTAATTCAGATTCGGCGTACATTTTTTATTTAATACTAGTAAGACTTCGTACAAAATCACCTGCAGATTAATTTGATACACATGAGATGAAATATAACTTCAAAATATAAATTTGAATGTGTTATAGAACTAATGAAGGCTATGATACTTGTTTTGAGGTTAGAAGTTGTTGAAAATGTATAGTGTTTACATTTGGTTTTAGGCTTACAACAACAAACTATATCTGACTGATTAGGTCAGGTAAAAGTACAAATAGGTAGTAAAAGTTCAAATTTCAGCTTACTATTTTTGTGGAAAATAAAGTTATACCGTTTTATATAAGGTAGTTATCCAATGCTAACGCCTTAAATGTCAGTAATCGAATCAACGTTTCCTCTTGTAGTGATTCATCACTGTACCAAATTTGTTCCTGATCCGCCTGTCGGTCTGGGAGTGTATTCATGCCCACCCACAGATTTTTTCAGGTTAATGATAATGAAATGAAGTTCTTATTTTGTATACTGGCGAAGCCGGATGTCTCAGCTAGTTCTGAAGGAAAAGGATAAAATGTAAATTCTTATCGGAATATTTATTATTCGCGTGACAGAAGATTGTTCATTAAATGGAGACTTTTTGTATCAAGTTTTACTAAAGAATGCGCACTGTAAATATTTTCTTGCGTGTGATTTATGTGCAAACATTTATTGCGTGTTTCGATTGAAGGTGCCGAAGTAGTAGTAAGAGAAAATATGTGACGGTGTGGACATTAAGCATTGAGCGTAAATGTTTATGTATTAATTTATAATAATATATACTAAATAATAAATATAAACTGCTTGTATATTCTTTATTAAGAATCAACCAGAAAATACATATCTGAATTTAATTTGGTGTTTTCTAAGCTTTGCCGCCGGGTTACATGCACAATGTTTTGTTATTCTTTACACAATTTCAAAAACGTTTACTACCAGTTTTTCTGTAATAGATTAATAAAAATGAAACTAAAAACTAGAATTTCTTAACCACGCTAGCATAAAGTATAAACTATCTCTCATTTAGAGTAAACTCATCTAGCCCACAAAACTTATAGTATGTTATTTATATTTACTGATACCGCAATCTAGCCTACAAAACATATAGTATGATATTTATTTTTACTGCTTCCGCAATCTAGCCCACAAAACATATAGTATGTTATTTATTTTTACTGCTACCGCAATCTAGTTACAAAACTTATAGTATATTATTTATTTTTTCTGCTAAAAAAATCTAGTTCCAAAAACTTATAGTATGTTATTTATTTTTTATGCTAAATAAATAATATAGTTCCAAAAACTAATAGTATGTTATTATTTTTTCCTGTTAAATAAATCTAGTTCCAAAAACTTATAGTATGTTATTTATTTTTCCTGCAACCGAAATCTAGCTCCTAAAATTTTAAGTCAAATATTTATTTTTGTCCTACCTAAATATAGCTTCCAAAACTTGCTGTAAAATATTTTTTAAAGTGTTTGTTTTCAGTTTGCCAATATTTTCTGTTCCTGAAATACTAGACGTTGAGCGACAGACGGGCTGGCAGACAAACGAGTGAATCAAAATGTTTATGATTTCCTTTTAAGGTTTAGAACTCTAGAAACGAAATATATAAAAACAATACCCTTAAGAAACGGTTTCTGTAAGTCCGAATGTAACACGGTCGAAATCCAATCATTGTCTGTCTACATTCGATTTGTAAAATAGAAGGGGGGGACCCTCGATAATTGAGTTAGGCTTAAAGGGGAGCGGAAAAATTTGAAGTGTAAATTAACCCTCGTGCAACATACGCACATCAATTAAACACTTCAAATAAACGTTTCGCCCCTGCAACATATGTTTACGGCTATATCTCATTAAATTCTTTGATTAATTTAAACACACAAAGTTTCAATGAAGTGGTATTGTGCATGTTTTTATTCGACGTAGTAAAACTGTAAGTATACATGTATTTAGTTATAAATTTTAAGGGTTGTATATTAGGGAACACCCCTAAACAAGTTCTGGGGACCATGATCGATGCTCATTAGCTACTCCCGACCTTTGGTTTCCCAAATAGAGTAACTGCAATATTTTCTATGGAAATACGATAATAAAGCACGTATATAAATTAAACAGAAAACATTGTCTAGAAGACTATTGCAATGTTTGGCATGTAACATAATAATTTATTTTTACTACTCAGCTTTATAATTCTAGTTCTGAGTTCTTACATTGTATTTTAATTTGTATGTTTAGTTTAGGTAGGCTGTGGACAGTGGTGCATATTATTCAGTTATTATTAGCTAAACGAGAATGTTTAGAAAGATGCGGTTTTTTGCATATGGTAGGGTACATAAGGGCTACAAATAAGCAAAATTTTATAAAAATCGTTAGTCTTTTTTTATATAAAAAATTATTATAACTGATTTTGGGTTTTTTGGCCAAAAATAGGGTTATTTTTCAAAAATGTTCAAACCTTTTTTCGTGCATCTATACAAGCCTAATTGACATGTTTGGTGCAAATTTGTTCCAAATCGATCGAATAGTTTTCTCTCTAGCTTTTTATACATACAGACATACAAACATTTTGTAAAAACCACTCTTTTGGACTCAGGGGGTCCCAAAACAGATATTTCCACAAAAATCTCAACATCGATTTTTTTCGATCACTATACTTTCTCTAAACTGTAGTATAGTGAGAAAGTATAACAAACAAAATTCTACAAAATTTATTGAGTCTTGCCGACCATGGTTTCGCCAGCGACGGTATTGACAAGGCAGCTTATCACGGACTAAGTAAAATGTAGAAAACATGTATATACATGTTACAACAGAGAACAGTTACTTGTCTAACAAAAAGTTAAGAACAATTGGGTGGTGGGTGACCTCGGTCATAGGGAAGATAATGTTCAAGCAAGGGTGAGTTAGACAGGGATTCTACCTGATCATTTAGTACAAGGCTGGGCTATTTACAAATTACAAAATAATCTCTTCATTTCTAACATTTCTACTGAATTTAATTTCGTGCTTTTTAAATGCACATGGAGAAACTTAAAGTTAATATTATTGAAATATCTGTAACGAAATTAATTTTTAAATGACTTAAAAAAACTATAACATGGACATAACTGGAAATAACCTGCATTAGGCTACACATGTTGTTTGAATGTTATCTATTGTATATTTATAATTTACTTTTTATTGTTTAGTATCATTATTTTGATCATAATTTATTTTTAGGAATTAAACATTTCAATAAATTGCCTGCCACTTTTCAAAGATTGTAAAAAAATTATTTGTATCTTACTTTTTATGGTTTGTTGAAAGTGCACCCATTTTATAAATTGGATTAATATTTAAAATTGTGAAATCAATATTTAGTAAGCCTAGGTCATCTGTCTTGTTAGTTTTAAGATTTACTGTTGACAATAAGCGTGTAGGCCCTACCTACGTGACGACGTCTATTACAATGTATGTACATGTGCTGAAGGATAAATACAGGTTATGTTCTATAACAAATAGGTTTATGCGAATAACATCGCTTTTAAAATGAGTTCCCCAACGGCAGATGACGGTAAAATGTTTTAGTTTTAATTCGCAAACTTCCCCACAAAACTTGTTTAGTATTTATAATTTACATTAAAAGTTGATGCGTATGGATCAACCGTGACTGTGGCTTAACCACGACACAAACCAGACATGTCACTAATTAGTCCGACACAATTACTGTTAATTACTGACACTACGCTCTGGTTGCATGTTTAACGCGCAGTCAGTTTTAATTATCATATTAAAATAAGATTTCGACTTTAATCACTCGTTTGTCATAAATAATGTAGCTGTTAATTAGATTGTATTGGTTTACAAATAGTAAATGTTACTGTTATACTTGTTTGCGTAAAACTAAAGGCTGCTTTTGTCAATATATGGCTTTTGATTGGTTATTCTTTGACGTCCCTTGACAAAATATGTATGGAATAGTCTGTCACATATTACGTTTCTTTTATGCTGCTAAAAATCAATGATATAAACATATTTTAAAATTACACAACAAGATGAACTAAATATTTTAATATTTTTTAAATATTCGTTAATCAAATATTTATTTGTATTATTTTTACAAGCAAAAATGATTAAAGGAAAATTACATTATATGGTCTATAACGATAAATAAAATAATTAACTTTAAAATCAATTACATCTCTCTATATAGAGAAGAAAGTATATGGGTGCGATACAATTGTATGTGTGTCACTATGTATTCGATATATTGTAACTATATTTCGTCACTATGATGTAAAATAAGAATACATTTTCCCGGTTAGACAATGCAAATTCATTTTGTAATGTCTTTTTATGACTATTTTATGTTTAATGTGTAGAGCTGTAGTACTAATTAGTTTATAAGTTTACACATAAAGAACCTAACAGGTTTATAACTTTGGGGTAGCACTTATTTGTTTGTAGTTTAGGGTTTTCCTCTCTATATTTTTTTTTTGCAGACAAAGAACACATATTTTATTTTATACAAAATACATAAAATGCATTTATTTATTCATTAGCGTTCTTACACAACGAAATCAAAATCATAGATCTCCTGTCTGCAGAACAAATGTTTTTAGTTGAAATATTTTTAACTAGTTGGAATCGAACCAGAACCTGGCACGCGTAATTTGCTCTATCTACACCATTATTTGTAGTTGCTGATATATTTTTTCCATGCACTTTGTCCCTACTTAAACATATAAATTTATAGAAGATATGTCAACAGTAAAATGGTAAGAACTCGAAAACTACAACAATGATTTAAAGAATATTTTGGATCTAGCGTTTAATTCATCTAAAAATTCAATAAATGTTATCACTGAAAACTTTAAGAAATTGTATAAAATTTAATATATAACAAATCTGTATTTTTCCCTTTAAACAGTACTTAAATTAAATTAATATTAGTATTCAACTGATCTTAAAAGGGCAAACACTTTATAAATAATAAATTGTACATTTTCTAAAAAAATTGGCATTTAAACGCGTTTCGATAACCCAAATCGTCTTCATCATTGAATATTAAAGTTAAAAACGAATAACATAAATAACAATTCGAACACGCAGATGAACCGCTTACTTGAGTTGAGCAAATTTCCAAAATAAAGTTTGTATGTTTTAGGGTTTCAACCAACTATTTGGGAAATTGGTCTACTAACTAATTCGCTGAATAGCTATAGCGTGTATGAAATATATGTTAAAAAACAAAATGTGTTGAATAATGTACTACATGTATTTCTTTAGTTAATACCATAAACAAGTTTTTTCTACACAAACAATCTGAAAAATAGATACTTTCGGTCAAGAACGTGCTTCGGTTTGTTGGATTTTTTTGGCTAACTAACTCGTACGAATGACTTATTATACAACCAACGTGTGTACCAAATTTAGATTAAAATGCGGCCGTTAAAATGCGAACACATATATGCAATTTTTAATGGCACAACAAAAAATGCTCTGGGGAACATCATCGGTGCTCATTTACTAATCCCAACTTTAAGTCTTACCATAAGGTCACTGCAATAGCTCATATTTTCTATGTAAATTCGCTAAACGCGGTTCTTAACTATGTACAGTGCCGACTCAGTAGGGATGTAGTCAAAATATATAACACTAAATAACATTGCCGTTAGTTAAGTGTAACCATCACTGAAGACGATGACTTGGAACTGTTCATTTGATTACTTGCATAGCTTTTAAATGGGTAAAACACAACAACTACTGCGCCGATTTCAAAGATATTTTGAATCCAAATTGCATTCACACAATCTAACAACTTTGTGGCTAACAAAAAATAGGTTATTCGTAGCATTTTAAGAAGCTACGTAAAATCTTTGGAAATTCGAGGGAAAGAGGGGACAGTTGTGAAAGGCACTAGCCCAGACACTGCTAGGGCTACTGTCAAAACATTCAACACATTTGCGAAAGTTCGAACTTAGTTACTGGCGTGCGATTTACTTGGGGTATACCCTGCTTCCACTTCTTCAATCGTCTAACTGATATTAAGCAAAGTAATTGAATTAAATTGAATTGCCTTTATTCAGTTTAGGATAAAATGACTTGAGAGTCCTCCCTTCCATCCAACCCATTATATAAATATCTATAATTACATTAATTTATGAAATAAAAAATCATAAAATATCAGACTACAGTATAATAAATTACAAACCAATATATAGAAAATAGTATAAAAGCTACCTACGTACCTCTTAGGTGTACTTACCTCTTTGGTCTGTTTAAATAATCCTACTTGAATGTTATTAGCTACGGCCGTTTCATCTACACAGAGACATCATCAGGCTTTGCTCTCGTCATGAATACAAACTTCACACATTAAAAACACAAACACATAAACGCAATACACATTCAAAAATACTAAAGTCACTGATTTTACTAAAAGAGATACAATAAATATAATTTTATGGTCCGCATGCATCCTACTAGTTTGTCTTTATTCAGTTGACTGAATTATTTATCTTATTCAAGGTATTAAGTGTGTCATATATTGCGTTGGAGGCAAAGTTCAATTTGTCATTTAGTAGGATGTCAGGATCTTGCGTGTTGTGGGAATAAATTTGGAACTCTTCTAATACATCTAGTAGTTTTCCCTTTCTACTCTTATGAAGAATTTTAAGGTTGGAATCGATATTACTGTAATTATGGTTATTGTTTATGAGATGTTCTGCATATGCTGTTTTATAGTTATATGTTCTTTGAATCTTTGTTTGAAACTTCTACCTGTTTGTCCTATATATAATGTATTACAGTTATTACATGAAAGTTGGTATACTCCTCCTTTATCAAACTCATCTGTAGTGGTCTATTTCTATTTATTACATTTTGGAGTTTATTACTGGTACGGTATGTTAAAGAGTATCCCTGTTTGCGGAAAATATTGTTCATTGAATGTTCAAGTTGACTATTGTATTGTTATATATTTTTGGATAGTTTTTAAAAGAAGCGTTTCCAGGCATGACACATATAACTACCTATACAATTATCTCCGCCCATTACATTTACCCTCGTCCATAGCGACTTACTTCTGCGAATCAAACAAATCTATAAGCATAAGCAATTCGTTCGTAAAACTCAATATCTGTTTATACCGCAACGAAATTCAAATTAAATTCTGAATTCCTGAATGACGTGCTGCTTAGAGATTAATTATTCCGAGTGTTTTTAAATACATTTTTGTAAAATATTTGTCGTGTAAAAATGTGTTTGCGTGTGATTTATGAGGGAGGAAACGTTGCATGCATACTAGGTAGAAATGAAGTGTGATAAGTGGATCGCTAATCCTTTGCAAGTCAATACTTCCTGACCAAGTCAGGGTAGTGTATTCCGAGGAACACTTTTATGGAAGCAGTTGATAGGAAATGTTCAATCGGTTAAGAGCTTAAAAATAAACAGTTGAAATGCCAATTTACATTCAAACGTCATTAGGACTGCCACAACCCATAATCCTTTGCCTATCTGAAAATGGGTTTGCAAAATTCATATATCCAAAAATATTTCGCCAGAAATGTTTGTACATGTTCGTTTCAAAAAATAAGAAAACCAGTCTCAACATAATGCATTTTTTAAATGCGCTTTTTTGTTTTTAAACAAGGTGGGTGAGTAATATGTACGGTTTTATAATGTTTGCTATGAAAATTCAACATCTTTCTTGAAACTATAATTTTTAAAAGAAAAGATAGTTGAATATTAATTGTCAACTGTAAATACAGTTCATTAAAAGATAATGAGTGCTACATTTTTTACAATAATTTGATCATCCATCTAAACCGCTGACTTGAGCGAATGCCCAAAATTGAGTTTATGTGATTTAGGGTTTCAACACAGTATTTGCGAAATTGATCTACTCATGAAGGAGCTGCCTCCGTGTACGAAATATATTGGTAGAACTTGTTTCCACCTCAGCTTTCAGAACCGGCTCACGCGCTGATTGAAAAAAAATCGCTTTGCGAGTTTGCAACTCGTCCTTGCGGCCAATGACTATAGACTGCTTCGCTTCGCTCAAACTCGACTTTCGAGATAAAAAATACTTGGTACTTCAGTACGATTTTACGTTTTGGTCGATTTTAGGGAACCAGAAGGGCTAAAAGGTAATATAAAAAACAAAATGTGCAGAATAATCTCCTATATTAAACTTTTTTAGATACAACTAAAAAAAAAGACAAATTTTAGTATGAAAAACCGCAAACGATTGTTACATCCTGTTCAAAAGTTTGCTCCAGATTGTTGGATTTTTGGCTAACGAACTCGTCCAAACAACTTAGAAATTCAACGTGTGTGTACAATTGGAACAAATCGTATGTAAAATGGTTCCGTTAGATTGCGAACACATACTATTTTAAAAGACACCCTAAAACGTGTTCTGGAGACTATCGTCGGTGCTCATTGACCACTCCCAACCAAATGTAACTGCAATAGCTCATCTTTCCCATTATGCATTATACTTTGTGTTGGAGCGAGGAAGGCAAGCTAGTACGAAGGTGTTAACGTTAGTTTCTTAACTTTCTTCTTTATTTAACTTTTAACAGAATACACTGTTATTGTAATTAATTAAATTTCACAGAGAGAGATAAGCTTCAGCTTTCACAACAACAGAGACTTTCCATGTTAGCTGTGACTGTACTTCTCCCTTTATCATATTTATCCACCACGTATGGCTTACTGGACATACTGGACTTTATTTATGTAACATATTTAATTAACATTTCAATTAAGTTATATTAAAATTGCCTATAGCGATTACTATCGAATTTACATAGGAAAGATGAGCTATTGCATAAGAAAAGTATTATGGTGAGAATTAAGGTCTGGTGAAGTGAATTAGCACTGATCATGGTTTCCAGAATACGTTTTAGGTGTCATTATTTACTTTATATAGTCTATATATTTACAAGTGTGTTCACACTTTACCGCCTGATTTGGTCGAAAATTGGTACACACGTTGTTTTTTTAATTCGTTTGGACAATTTAATTACATACAAATCTAACAACCAGAAGCAGGTTTTTTGTAAGGAAGTAACCGTTATTTTTTAGATTTTTCGTACGAGAATGAAACTTTTTTGGGTTTTATCTAGAAAAATAAATGTAGGTTATTATTATGCACACTTTGTTTTTTTTCACTTCCGTATAGCTCGCTTGGTTCCTATGAAATCGATCAAAAAGTAAAATACCATAAAAGTACTTAATTCAAATCCACATGGGGGATTTTACCTTGTGGGCATCTTCTATTTTGAGGCCGACGTCCAAGTTTGAACGCTGCGAGCGAAGTGAAGCAGTCCATAAATCTATGATGCAAAGTCGAGGTGCAAACTCGCAAAGCGAATGGAACGAAGCAGCGCGTGACTAAAAGCTGGATACTTAGGTGCAAACAAATATTTCGTGCAACAATCAGCTATTCAGCTCATTCGTGAGTACATCAATTTTCCAAAGTAGACTAGTTGGTTGAAAACCTTAAATCATATAAACTTAATTTTGGAAATTCGCTGAACTCACGTCGGTGGTTCAATTATTCTTATTGGTATTATTTTGCTTGGTGTACTAACCCTACGGTTTTGCTTACTCTCGTTATTGTAATGATTGTGCCAGTTGTTACTCTGCTTGTTCTGCTTACTGTATTTATTCTGATTAACATTTTCTATTTACTACTATGAGTATTTGTAACTATTGTGCCCACTGTATTTTTTTGTTAATAGATTTATAGAGATAGTGTAGATATTGCGATTTATGATTTTGTGCTTATTGTGCTATCCTTGCTAACTGTTGTGTGAATTTAAATTGTTGCATCTATTGCAATTATTATAATCATTGCGTTTGTATTCACTGTATTTGTTTTGCGTGTTGTGGTTATACTGATTATTGTGTTCATTAATATTATTGTTGTTTCTATTATTATTTTCATTGTGTTCTTATACAGTTTATTTTGCTTATAGTGTGTATTAACCTATTATTATTATTACGCTTACTAAGCATATATTGTTTACAGTTCTTTTTAATCGACTCACGACCAGAATGTAATATAGATAAGTTTTTCAAATGATAACGATGGTGAAGTAAAGTTTCAAAAAGAGCCAAGAGTATATGACATTACTTTACAGTTTTAAATAAATACATAATTATCTCAAGGTATATGAGGCTTGCGAACACGTCTTTACAGCTTAATCATATTTATAGTAATAATTAACACTGGCGGACTTTAGGCTAAAAATATTAACTTGATTTGTTTCAAATACAAACATTTTATTTCATACTTTTAGTGTCAAAGTGAAAATTACATAATTTACTAAATATAAATTCTTGTTTGAATTCTCAAAAAATCTTTAAAACAAATCAAGGGGTTTTGGATATATTATTGCAAAAGTCAGAAATATCTGTGTGTTTAAACGGTGACATATTTAACTGCTTTCCAGAATCAGATACTTTAAATAAACACTACAATAAATGAATATATTCTCTAAGTAAGAAGTCGGTAGGACTATATTTTGTTTTGACCTAGTTTGAGCTGTCATGGCCGCATGTTACAGCCTACCCGTGTCAGCTCAGTATTGGACATTTAGCGTGCAGCACGAGCTATCACTTTGAAATTAAATTTCAAAGCGTCAGCACACTTTTAGACACTGGGGCTGGTTTTTGAATACCATATTCGTGCTTATTATATTCTTACTTTGGTTATGTTGTTTCTCGAACTTTAAAAAAATATTGCAATGTGATTAAACTATATGAGTTTAAACTGACAAAATACAGTTTATGCCTCCAGATTTTCAAATAGTGATTTTTTAAATATCCACACTATCTTCCGTCCATATTTATATTTGCAGAATTAAAACGCTCTAAAACATATCGTCCTTTTATTTAATCTACTCCGTATCGTAGCGCAAACGAAAGAGTTAATATATGCAATGAAGGGTTGGCGTTAATTAGGGTACGTTTAATTGTTGAACACATGTTGCAAAGGGGTTGGTTCGCACTAGCGACGTTCTAGCACCCTTCACGTGGTATAATTCGATTTGTAGCGGACCACACTTTTATTTTCCGATCTTGTTACCGAGTGATTTGATTTGTTATTGTGCTGAAGAGAGGATCCGACAGAGAAAATATAACTAAAATTGTTTTCGAAATGCTTTTTAATTTATGCCTTTTAATTTAATTTAACAAATCCTGATACGTTATAAACAAATATAACGATAGGAAAAAATAATCACGACATGAACAATCTATTTTACTGTTTGACTCTACAAAAATGGAAAAGTTCTTGCCGTAACAACTAGGATTAAAAAATATTTAACTATCAATTCAAAATGGAATTTTAATATTTTAGTTCTTAAATGTATACGGTCTTAAATATAATACTTTTTAATTTTGTTTTCTTTGTTATGTTCCAAGGTAACTCAGAAGATAATATTCGATTATAAGAGAAACATATAGTGACATTTTTTATAGACATACAATGTGCTGTTACTGATTATGAAAAGGAACTTAGTATTAATTAAATTAATTCTTTTTTTTTAATTTTCCATTTTGGTACCAGTATAGCTCACTCTAGAAAAAAAAACATTTAACTATAGATCAAAATAATATGTGAAATAAAAATATTAAAATTAAAGTCTGTGCTTGATGAAACTAAATAATAAAAGATGAATTTAGTAATAAACTCAAATCTTTTTAAAAGTGATAGAAGTATCCTAGTGTCTTCTATTGTGGTAAGATTATACCTTTAATGATCATCCCAGATCTCTTATGAAAACAAGGAGCGTCTTACGGGCGACTATGAATCTCCTGCACGCGAGAGCCTCGCAAGGGAACAGAATCGTCAGGAATCTTCTGAAACCAAAACCATTTTTTTAAGGTGGTACTTGTCGGATTAGCGACTAGTAAAGATTTCTACAATCGAAATCCCAACTCTGCCCAACAATCGAAGCTTTTGAGCTTTCGACTAAGAGAGGCAAATGAACATTTCAGCCTGCCTAAGCCCAGGAGCATCGTTCAAATGTGAGGACGAACTTTCTCTGTCCAGATTTCAACACCATTTCTTAGGTGGATGTTAGGCCTCAACATAAAGTATCTGGGCCAGTGAAGCACTTTTTGGGCCCAACTCTAGCAAGGCGATCCTCTGCCTCATTACCCTTTATCCGACCAGGCACTCGTTTAAGAGTAACTTCACTGTCTAGCCATTTCGTTCACTGCTTTAAAGCAGTTCCAAACTATACTCGATTCAAAGGCGAATGATTCCAGCGCCTTTAAGGCGGGTTGGCAATCAGGAAGGATGGCAATCATATCTCCCTTAATTCCTCTTTGAGGACTTCACGGGCGCAGAGATCAATCGCAACAGACGGTGGTAAGGAGCCCATAGCCCTAGATAAGCTGCACCAAGGGCCACAAACTCCTGCTCTCCATCCGTATACCATTATTGTGTGCTTTCACCTGATCCAGGTCCAGCACTTCCTGCCTCCTGGAGACCATCTATCTTGACCGTAAAGGAATGGTCAACATTCAGCGACTGTCTCATCACATCCAACACCATAAGGTCCCTTAAGCCCCTGAAGTTCTTGCAATACAGCAAGATGACCTACCAGATCCCCTGGTTTATAATTATGAGCTCCAAAGCAGACTGCAACCCAACCCCTGCAAGTGAATCTGCAGAGGCAGGTTGAGAAACACCTCCATAGCTGGTATCGGGCAGGAGCGTATGGCCCCCAATTCCTAGTCACACTAGACTTTGTAGCTTTTGCAGATTTGATTTACTCCAGTCTGCTTGACTTTTACCTACCACAAAAAAGCCGCATATGTGATAATTTTCCTGACAATGGCAGTGTACGACTAAGTAGCCATTTTGGGGGTAATGCCCAAAGTTTTACCATGGAGCTGATTACTAGCCCAAATAGTCTGTCTATTTTTAGAACAAAGTCCAACTGTGCATTCCACAGAAGACCTCGATCAAGGATTAATCCAAGATTCTTAGTCCAAGATACTTATCATACGACGAAAGCTTCAGTCTGACCCCATCGATAGTGGGTAGTTTTATATTTAGTTTCTTTCTTCTGGTAAAGGGGACAAGTACTAGCCTTTGTTGCTACATAGGTTCCCCGGTAGTCATCGTCAAACAACTCGAAGTGAATATTGTTAGTAAACCAAATATTCTAAATTCATAGAGCTACACAAAATCTATACAAACATAGTACATTAGATTAAATTAAAAGTGAAAAAACATGGACCTAGACCGGGATTTCAACCCTGGACCCTTACAATTCCGTTGTAAAGTTTGTTAAGACGGAATCGTAAAAGTTCAAATCTCGGTCTTGGTCCATGTGTTTCACTTATAATTTAATTAACACTCTGCTTAGAAAGTGTGTAAGCGGAAAATTAAAAATAATAAGAGTTTAGAGTTTACTTTAATAAACAAAATAGTTTACGGTTTTTGCTGAAAGAATATAGTTGAACAGTAAAATAAATGTGTAATGAAAGTTACATATGTAATTAAATTTAAAAGGTGTTAATGATTAACCTTCTTATCAAATAAATAATACAACAAAAAATCATAACGTAATGTAATAAATACAATCATGGATTAAGCGTCAGTGGTGGGGACAAGAGTGACGATATTGAGACGCATTGTGAGAACGCATTTACAACTTCTAAATCTTCTATAGGGTTGTGCAAAAATGGATAGAAATACATTGTCGCATAAGATAATTCGCTGCCAAAAGGCAAAATGAATACAGGTGGTGTAAGTTAAAGAGAATTAGATAATGTAAGTTAAAATAATTCATCATGCAACTGAACCGTTGACGTGAGTTGAGCGAATTTCAAAAATTAAGATTAGGGTTTCAACCAACTATTTGGGAAGATGCTGAATAGCTGAATATGCGTTTAAATATATTATTATAATTTGTTCGCACCTCAGTTCAGCCCCGGCTCACGCACTGATCCGTTCCGCTCTCAGTTTGTACCTCATTTTTGCGTCCTTGGATTATGGACTGATTCCCTTCGATCTCAAATAAAAAACTCGCTTCGCTCACCCACGTGTATTTGAGCCGGGTATACTTTTATGATATTTCTTAAAATATGCTTACTATTTCTGACAAATTTTTGTTATAATAACGGATTTTAACTTCATTAATGTTTGAGTACTAAGACGGTAGTCCCAAATACATAATTATGTTGAATAGTTTCAAGTTAAATAATTCGATTACGCAGCTGAACCGCTGACGTGAGATCAGCGAATTTCCAAAATTAAGTTTATGTGATTTAGGTTAGGGTTTCAACCATTTATTAAATTAGTCTAGGCGCTGAATAGCTGCGGACAGTCTCGAATGTTATGGTTCTTTTTGATCGATTCTGGCTGAAGCAGACAAACTATAAAGTAGTTTAAAAATAAAATGAGCAGCATAATCTCTTATATTTATTTGTTTTGATAAAACCTCAAAAATGCTCCATTCAAGTACGAAAAATCTCAACAAATTGTTTCTACCGGTATAAACGTACTTCCTGTTATTGGATATTTGGGCTAACTAACTCGTATGAACCAACGTATATTTGGAAGTTATAAAACCAACGTGTGTAACAAATTTGGTCCAAATCGGACGTAAAATGAGGCCGTTAAAGTGCGAACAAAATATTTAATAACACCCCAAAACGTGTTTTGTGGACCATGATCGGTGCTCATTGTTTACTCTTGACCTTTTATCTCATCATAAGAACCAATGCAACAGCTCATATTTCCTTTGGAAATGCGCTAAAAATTAAAAGGAGTAAAGTTATTGGAAGTCAATGGTACAGGAAATAATTTTAAAAGATTGTTATAACTACTTAAGGATCAGAACACTAGAACACATATAATATGGTAGAAAGAGAAATAGAATCATCAAGCCTGGGAATGATATAAAAAACCCAGTCTGTTATATCGAACACAAAATATAATAATAAATGAGGTTAAAGTATTTTCCTTATATTTGATTAAAATTACCTGATAAAATATCTTTTCTGTGAATGTTTAACAATTCTTGAATTTAAAATTGTACAAAATCAGCAATTCTAATTCCAGTCGACCCTGAGGACATTTGATTCATGACTAACTTCTCTTTGCAACCATTGACCTATTCATAGAAATAAAGTTTACTGTGACGTCATGAGCGATCATGTTCCAGTGCATAGCAAATCTTTAAAAGCTGCATAATTCCACGATCGCTTTAGTTAGCTAATATTGCCGGCGTTCTTCTTGATTTTAGGCTTTAAATGTCGGATATGATCTGTGATATACGTAATTGTAAATTAGTTGAGTAGTCTTATACCTGTAAGAAGTAATTTTAACATTAAAACGAACTTTGTTTTTCAAGTCAACATCTCCGATATTTTAAGAAAGTAAAAAAAAAGCAAAACATTATGCAAAGTATTGATTTCTCCTGCGTGCTCCGCCCGACAATCATAAATCTTCCTAAGAACACATAACTTTTAATAAAAGTGTATATTTCATCTTAACCACAAAGCTGAGATTTTAATTGATAATAAATGAATAAATCAAGTTACATTAGAATAGGAAGAAGGTATCCTACTTTGAATCCCTCACATATTGACACCTTATGTGCAAATAAAAAAAACCCCCTACAAATAGAGGAACAAGTTATTTCTAAATATTAAAACAACAGTCCTGTTAAAGGAAATGCAACTGAAAAGTAACCTATGTAGCAGTTTATTTATAGGTACTGAGAGTAGGTAGAAAATTATCTTTTATCAGCTGAGCTATGTACTTAAAACGGACAATCATTTTGTAAACTCTCATTGCATAATTGCATTTTAAACTATGTTTATATTTCGGTATATTTTCGTCAAATCTAAGAACATAACTTTCAGATTGATTTACAGGGTGATTCAGGAAGAAACTGAGAAACTTTCAGGTCGTGTTCTACTAGTGAAAATAAGGTAAACCTTGAAAGACTGATCACTGTCACTCAAATAATATACATCATATTTTTCAACTTGCCACAATCTTGTCCTAAAATCTTAATGCACCTTTTGTTTTTCTTCAAACAAATTTGCACCAGACATGTCAAGTAGGCCTAAAAAAATCAGTTATTATTTTTTTATAAAAAAACGGCTCTAACGATTTTGATAAAATTTGGCTTATTTGTAGCCTCTAATGTATCCCACCATATGCAAAAAACCGCATCTTTCTAAAAATTCTCTTTTAGCTAATAATAATAATAATAACTGATTTTGGGGGTTTTTTGGCCATGAAGGGGTTTTTTTTTTTAAATTTTCAAAACCTTTTTTCTTGCATCTTTACAGGCCTAATTGACGTGTTTGGTGCAAATTTGTTCGAAATCGATCGAATAGTTTTATCTCTAGCTAATAATAATAATATTTATTAGTTAATCTCCTAGTTTAAAATCATCTCTCCTACCCTTCATACAATTAATGAAGTCACTGTGAATCTGTTTAATAATTTAAATATATGTTTGTGAGAAAGTATGTGCCAGTTTCTGGTACCGTTTATTTTTCTTCAGATAGTTCAGATATTCATCAGCGGTGTATCACACTTGGTACTACAAAAAAAAAAAACATTTGATGGTAAGTTATCAATTTTCCCCGCGTATTTACAAAATAGGTTACTAATGGGCTCCACCCATGCTCACTTCGCTCACTAATCTCAGTGATGAAGTAAATGCAAAAATATGATTGTTTAATATGATATTTTCACGGGAATGGCTTTTGATTAGGCAGATAATTTTTATTTTTATATATAAGAGAGGGAATTTTCAAGTTATAAAATATGATCAAAATGTGATATGGTAAAGCAGTACATATTTTAAACTAAACAAAATATAAATAGTAAATAATGAAGTTTTGATGATTATAATAGCGATAGGTGTTTGAATTATGATATAGTAAGTTTTTCATAGTTTGTGTTTGCTGTTGCCTAACCTAAAAACGCTGTTTGTTATGAAGAATAATTACCTGATTCTAAATTTGCCAATTTGGTTGCTTTGGTAATACATATTAAATCTAAAACACATGTGTTGGGTCAGTATAGGCCTACCCTAAAATTGTGTAAAACTTATGTTCCAAATGAGCTCGTTTATTGGTAATATGTAACAAAAGTTGTTTGGGTTATAATACAGTAAGCCTATCTCATTTATTTGTCGTTTGTGTTTGTTTATATTTTGTTAACCTAACCTAAAAAAAAGCTATTGGACGTGAAACATAATTAACTGTTTTAAAATTGTCTAATTTAGGGTAGGGTAATTTGGGTTGGTAATTTAGGGTAGGATATTGCATTTAACAAACGTGTGTTGGTTCAGAATTAAATAGTTCACATATAGAGTTGTGTTACTATACTTTTGATTCAAATGTGCTGTTTATCTGCTATAGGGATGGGAATGAACCATTTTCAACTATTAAAATGATTATTTTTCAAAATCCTTTCTTAGTGTACTTCTACAAATTTTTATGAAGGTACCCTGGACATTTTTAGGCTCAGGTATCATAGTTTTGGCAGTGCGTTGATTCTGAATCAATCAGTAAACGAGGACTTCTTTCATATTAATAGATGTAGCCATTTTCTCAGGAATTTACCTTTTCGCCAGAACAATAATCAATACACTTTTTACCAGACAGTGATTTTTTCATATAAGCTTAATTGTAAAAATGCACCAAGAATTCTTTATGTATTGTAATTGCATTGTTTTGCTCTGGAACTATTAGAATAACATTTTGTACTTGGAGTTGTCTCTGTGTGTGGTATATAGATCGTGCAACCCGGTGCATTATTATATTCACAATTCCGATGTACTGAATTAATATTCAATTTAATAAAAGGGAAAGTCTATATCCTCGTGAACCGTGCACTTTGTTGGATCTCAAATGACACGGAATAGAACGTATCGGAACATTGTTGTGAATAAAACAGACCTGGTTTCAATTACTGACAATACAGTGGGAAATGTATGAAATGCACGTTTACATTATTTAAATCTTATTGAATAATTGTATTTTTAAGGTTTACAAAAATGTTAACGATGGAAATAAGTTACTAATTTAAGTTTGTTGTTTTTGTTTCTATTGTGAATCAAACCCATATTGAAGCCAATGGAAACAGATTATTGTATTATCTGATTTGTTCACGGAAATGAAGATTGATCGGTGACCTGAACATAGCTAATGTAAGACAGAGATCAAAATAGACACAACCAACCCAAATCAATCGAATTACGACATAGGTTGTAATTTTACCTTTATTATTTAAATAAACAGTAATCAACCTTTCAAAAAAAAATTTATAATACTAACACAAGGAAACAATATAATATGTAACACCAGATGTTTGACTTGGTAAGCCTTTTGTTTGCTTTTGCCTAACCTAAAATAAAAAAAATACTGTTAGCTGTAAAGAATAAATACCTGATTATATATTTGTCAATTTGGTTGCAAATGAACGTATCTTGAATCATTGTAGGAATAAACTAAAATTATTTCAAGTTTTTGATAAAAATTAGCTGTTTTATTTATAATATTTAACAACAGATGTTTGAATTTAACTATAACACAGTAAGCATTTGTTTTTCTAACCTAAAAGCTGTTGGTTGTGAAACATAATAAATGAATTCTAAATTTGCTAAGTTGGTTACTATGGTAGTAAATAAAAACAAACATTTGTTGCTCAGCGTTTTATCCGAACAGCTGTTTATGTAAAAATTATCACAAGTTTTACACTTTAAAACCAAAATTGTCCAAAATCGTTTCTTAGTTTACGTCTACACATAATAATTAATTATACCTTTAAATTATCGTATTTATATTTTAACTAGTTTTTGCTCCATGTTGAATCTATGTCAGTCAGTCACTCTGTCAGGACAAATCAAGTTATATTTAAATATATAGATATTAAATAAAAGTTTTCAGCAGGAAATTTGGTTATTGGAAAATTTCCGTCATTTGTGTCCAGCTATTAACATTACACAAATAAAATACACGTAGTGTAAAAATTACACAACTCGCACTCCGCCTAGTCTTTATCTTAATATTAATATGAACATAGTATACTTATTATTAGGTTAAACTCATATTACAAAAAATCTTCTTAATTAAAAGTTGGCATAGGAAATCTTTTAAGAATGAAACATTTTCATCAATAACAAAATCTATAGTAATGTAACTACAACAAAAATGTATTCATTTAAAAATAATTCGATCGCGGAGCTGAACCGATGACGGGAGTTGAGTGAATTTCCAAAATTACATTTATATGTTTTAGGGTTTTAACAAACTATTTGGTAAACTGGTCTACTCACGAAGGCGGTGAATATCTAACGGCATGTACGACATACAGTATGAGAGAATTCGGTTGCACCTCAGCCCCGACTCACGAGCTGCGAGTTGGCTCCTCGACCTTGAGGCCTTTCATTATGGACTGGTTCACTTCGCTCCCAGCGGATATCCTGGCGATTGGCCGCGGTTCAGATTCTGATCCCGCGAAATACCCCACGTGGATTTGAACCGGGTACTTTTAGGATATTTTACGTTTTGAATGATTTTGTGGTAACCATACATTTATAAGGTCAAGTAGAAAAACTAAACGTGAAGAATTATCTCCTATGTTAATTTTTTTAGATAAAACACAAATCAAATGTACGAAAAATTTCAATTATTTTATTTAATGTCAAAAAACATGCTTAATATATTGCTAAACAAACTTGTCCAAGCCACATAGGAAACCAACCTGTGAATACAATTTGGACCAAATCGAACGTAAAATGTTGCCGTTAGAGTGCCAACACATACATAACAATGTCAATTTTTTTTGCAGCCTTCAGTGGTGTTATTTATTATTATTTTTAATTTGTACACGCTGAGGAAGCGTGTACGCAGGTAATTTATTACAAATTAAAAATAATAATAAATAACATCACTGAAGGCTGCAAAAAGAATTGAGATTGTTTTTAATGTGGCAATGCGAGGTATTCAATCTATTAATTCATAAATGCAGTAAAACCGTACAAGTGAGATAACATCGACCAATATCTGGAGGATCAGGATAGCTCAGTTGGTAGAGTGTTGCCACGGAAAGGCAAAGGTCCTGGGTTCAAATCCCGGTCTTGTCCATGTTTTTTCACTTGTAATTTAATTAATTTAACCCTTGCAGAAGAAGCGTGTAAGCAGGTAATTTATTACAAATTAAAAATAACATAAATAACATTTAAAACGACACCCAAAAACGTGTTCTGGGGACTATGATTAATGCTCTCTGACTACTCCCAATCTTAGGCCTCACCATAAGAGTGACTGCAATAGCTTATCTTTTCTATGGCCAGAAAAGATGCTCTGATAAAATTAATTAATTTCGATTTGTTTTCTTAATAAACAAAAATAAATAATTTACTATTTTTCTATTTCTTACTTTTATAATAAATAATGATGAAGAACTTCATTTAGGACATCACACACTTCTGTTATAACTCGTGATTTGGAAGTAACTGATATTTTACATAAGTACATTAAGCTTTGATAACTGTTCCCAGTAGCAAGGAACCTCAGTGTTACTCCTAATCGATCTTTCATAGAAATTGCATTTCTAAAGTTTGTGTTTGACTTTGCAACTCTTCTGCCAATTAATTAGCTCTTCCAAATCAGAGGAACATATTCTCAGAAAATTTTAAAATGATGTGCGTATTTCTCCGTACAATCCAATGTCATCATTCTGGATATCGTGTATCAATTGTGCAGCACCATCATTTACTCTTCTAGATAAAAGTGATCAAACCCAATCTGTGTTGGCGTTTTCTTCTTCTCTAAAAAATAATAATATTTTATCATTAATAAATTAAAGCTACTAAAAATATATATGTACGGTTAAAGTGTTTACTTAACAACTTAATATACACTTACTTTTTTTATGTTAGGATTTACTTTCTGAGTTGGCCAGGTTTTTTACATTTATTATAGTTATTTTGCATTGCAAACTTAATTATTTTGTTTATACATGTAATATTGTTCATCATCTTTCAAGGTACAATCTATTCCACACAAGTTTTTTGTACAATGTATTTTATTACAGTGTATGCCTTCTAACCCATAATGCCAATACTTTTATTACAAAAGTCCTATAACTATAAGGGCCTTTTGTAGAAGTGTTTAGAAGTGGTACCAAACTTTTATGTTAATATACAATAAAGTTAATATATTAGGGCCTATATAACAAAGTTATGAACTAGCAACATATTGCTACTGGCATCTGTTAAAATCTGTTTACGTCAGATTTTTTAAATTTTTAGGTTGACATTGTACTTTACAAACAAGATCCCGTCCGTAAAATCACCAACGTACATTTATTGTATTTTTCGTTTCGATTGATTTTGGGAGAAACAAACGGGCTTTAAGGCCGTTTAGAAATCAAAATGTGCAAAATAATATTCTATATCTAAATTTTTAGATAAAACCCCAAAACTGTTTCATTCTAGTACGAAAAATATAAAAATTATTACTTCCTGAGAAAAAATCCGGTTGTTGGATTTTTTGGCTAACGAAATTTTCCGAGTGACTTAGAAAATCAACGTGTGTACCAAATTTGAAGCAAATAGGACTTTAAATGCGGCCGTTATAGTGCGAACAAACATATATATACAATTTGTAATAACACAAAACATGTTTTGGGGACCATGAGTGGTGCTCATTGACCACTGCCGACCTTAGGTCTCATCATAAGAGCCAATGCAATAGCTCATCTTTCCTGTGGCGAGCTTAACCGCTGCGAGCGAAGCGAAGAGGTCCATATCCGAGGCCGCAAGGTGAGGTGAAAACACCCGGAGTTTTCCCTGAGAGCGGAACGAAGTAACTTGAGAGAAAAAATTCTACTAATATAGTTTGTACACGCAGGCAATAATTCATCGTCTTCGTGAGTAAACTAATTTCACAGTTGTTTGAAACACTAAAACATACAAACTGATTTTTGGAAATTCACCCAACTCATGTCAGCGATTCAGCTTTGTGTAGAAATTGAAATAGTTTGAGAAACTATTATCCAGTTTCGAGGCAGCATAGCCGTTACACTTTTGTATGTAAAACTCTTGTATACATTATTTTCTATCTTTTGTTGTATATTACTTGTAAAACCCTGACATTTTCTAATTTTAAACACCTGTTGTATATAAACAAAATCAATGGCCAAACACTTAACAATTTTTGTTTTAATGTTTAAGTTGATTTTTAAAACTTAGTACAATTTTGAACAACTAATAATTAAATAACTAACTGCACTTGTTCTTATAAATTGCACAACCAAAAATGATACACTATAATTATTTTCTAATACCAAACGCCCTCATTACTTTTCCCTTGGTGCGGTGATTGTTGAGCCAAAAGTACCAACAGAGTTGTTACAAGTAGAACCAACTACACCGCATTCATAGTGTGGTCTAAGTACTGCCTTTAGCGTTTATCAAAATCTACTACTCTTAATGCTACCTCCTAATGGAATAGGCACATAATTGTGTTTGTTGAATAATCAAGTTTTCTCCTGCTGGGGGGAGGGGGTGGAAATACGCGAGGGGTGCAAAACAGCCCCAATCCAGTATGTGCTCAACAATTGTCTCCCGTAACGTAATTTAATTATTCCTAATCATGTTTCCCATATTTTAATTACTTTCTTTGAACTGGCAGGAACGTGGCAAGTGTACCGCACGGAGGGGGTTTGTTGTAATCGTTTCATTTTCCAAGCAGTCTGCAGTGTAGGAGTTATGTTATTAGCGAATTAATGTCTCGTGTTTAATATTATATTTTTTTAAATAAAACCATTAAATGTATTGTTCTCCTGATTTGAGAATGAGTGCTAACTTTGAACGGATAATAATAGGTGTCTTTGCGAAGTGAATTCCTGTAAAGGATATAACCCTAGGGGCTCCTCCCGAGGTGATTCTCAGCGAATCAAATGGAAAGACATTACAGTTTTTTATACTCTGATATTTTCACTGAAATTAAGATTGATTAGGACCCAGGCACTTGGACCAGAGTAGAGTGGTGGGGGTGCGGTATCCTGACGCATTCACAGTTGGACCTGATTTTTGCTAGAATTCAGGATTGTTTTCTATAATACAGCAATATAAACCTAACCTAAACATGCTCTTGTATGTTTTTAAAAATAACCGATTCTAAATGTGCGAAGTAGGTTACTATGATAATAAATTTAAATCTTTTTAACAAAAGTTTGTTGGTTTAGTGTAGGCTTAACCTAAAGTTGTGTTGACCTTTTGATCCAAATTAGTTGTTTTATTTGCAATATGTAAGAAGAGAATTGTGAATTATAAGAACCAGCATTTTTTTATTAGAGTATATGGTCATTACAAACAAATAGATTTAAATGGAGTAACTACCACTATACAATAAAAATAAATTGCACTAAATTCCTACAATCTATAAAGATAAAATTATTTAATATTATTATAAATATATATAAAAGTCCCACACCAATATTATTTTTGTATTAATGGAAATAGACAGATTTCCTTTAGAGATTATTAACATGACCAAAAATGGAGTTTTTTGGAGTATCGTAAATTTCAAACCCTCCCCAAAAAATGGGGTATTTTGGGGGTAAGTCTAAAATTTTAAATGAGAACCAGTATTGAGTGACACCTCATTTTAAAGGTCTTGATAAAAGAAGAAGATGGGGAAAAATTATGTTTCCATAATATTTTTTTTTAATTTCCAATTTAAATAACATCAATATGTTAAAGATGACACATCTGTTATTTTTTACAAGGGTTCCATCCAGTAGGTTACTCAATCTAAGTTATAAAACATAGTAAGAATCGAACACGCTTGTCACCTTATCACACTAGAAATGTTGGAAAATGCTCTCAACACTTTGAGTTAAGGCTGCATTTTTGTCCAGAAGTCAATGGTTCTCATGTCGAGGTCTTAATCTGAGTGAAAATGAAGTGAATGCTAAAGGTTTTACTCATTGTAACATAATTATCAATGAAACTTTGATTTTCCATTATGTTGGATAGAGTCAACATACATACGTCCGGTTTGCGCCAATCTTCTTCTTTTATCAAGACCTTTAAAATGAGGTGTTACTCAATAGGGGTTCTCATTTAAAGTTTTCGACTCACCCCCAAATATCCCCATTTTGGGGGGATGGTTTGAAATTTACAATACGTCAAAAAAACTTCATTTTTGGTCATGTTATCCCAATCCCCAAAGCAAATATGTCTATTTCCGTCAATACAAAAATATAGGGGGGGGGGACTTTTAAGACACGCGGTATATACATATATATAAATTGCAATTCGATTAATTGAGTCAAAGGAATGAAATGGAAAACTACCCTTAAAATTAAATCGATAAATAGCAAAGCATTACCGGGTCTTCTAGTATTTTATAAAACAATCACATACTGAAACATAATTTAAAAATAAGGCGTAATACACCATTAAGTAGAGGGATTTTCAAAGTAAAAAGTAAGACTTTAAAAAAGTAATATAAATTTACCTTTCGAAGAAATATATTATAATGTTACGAATTTGACAGAGAGAGAGAGAAAGAGAGAGAGATATAAAGAGAGGGAGAGAGAGAGAGAGATGGGAGGGAAGGGAGAGAGAAATAGAACATTAAATGCTCTAATCTCTTCTGACATCTTAGTAAACAATGGTAACAGTTATCAGTCGAGAATGGTGTATTGAGATAGCTTTGATCCTCTTGTTGTCCTGCGCGTGTAGAACTCTGTAGATATTCGTGGTGATCAGGAGTTCATGAAATCAGAGCCCCCCTTCCCAATTACTTTAACAAAGTC
>JAGFPH010000008.1:1670310-1733435 GCA_018207615.1 Philaenus spumarius
CAACTTTACTTTTGGAAACTCACTAAACTAGCGTCAGCGGTTCAGCGCTTGATCGAATTATTTTTAATTTCCTTTATCTTGACTGTGTTGTATATTATTTCCCTGGAATAACCATTAAATATTGCAGTAAATTAACTGTATTGAACTTCTTTTCTTTAGATAGTTTTAGATATTTGAATTGGTGAACCGTAGATTTAAAACAGTTCTCAATTATATCTATCTGTGTGTATATACACAAGGTCTATATACACTAAACTACAAACTATTGGTTTAACTAAACACTTTCACATCGCATTGATTATATAAACAAATTCATCAAAGTTTTGTATTTGAGGAACCCTGCAAATATTTCTCCCAATAACGAACCCAAATGTCTAGTGTCGTAATAAAATTAAGTAAAATTTTGATAAAAAGCAAAGCATATAAGTAGTTAAAACTACAAATATATTATAAACATGACCGTAACCACAGCAACTACAACAGTTCTTCAATGTCATTTAAACAATCTCGCCTGGCTGACCACTTAAGCAATCAGGATTCTTCAGCTCTCAGCTGAGCACAGTAAATACTTGACAGTAATCGTTTATCAACATATTGTGGTCTGGCGGCGTAGATTGTCCTAGACCACAGTAGTGCAGTAATGCACCGCTAACTCAATTCTACCGTAATGTCGGTAAACTGTACATTGTCTAGGTAAACTATATAGGATTCAATTCTATCTCCGGTTCATTGTACAATTTACTCAGACTATCTTATTTTAACCTGACGAATAACGGTATAACAGGTTAAAGTTGTATTTAGATGAAATATAAAATTTTTAGATCATCGTTGTACTGTCACTTAGGTTGTACTGATGTTTTCCCAACAGAAGTGTAGAGTTTCACTACTTTGGCATTATGTACCTCCAATCGTGTATCACAGCATTATTGCTTCTATATTTTACCAATAATGGAGGAGAAGCAGAGTGGCCATGAGGCTGAAGGCGCCAGTCCAGCCAGCATGCTACAGGTGGAACCCCCTCTCACACTCACAGGTTGCGTCTATAAGATTTTGGTTACTCGCTATCGGTTTACCTGTGTTAGTCCCCCACCTTCATTAATCTAATACTAATACAAAATATTTAAAAAATCCCCAGATTTTGTATTGAGGTGTCTAATGTAAACCGAAATTCAATACCAAAGTCACATTTAAAAATAGGTTTTGTGATATAAAAAAAAGTGAAAAAGTAAAAAGATCAAAATCCATTGAGATTGGTATTGTTGAATAGGTATTTTAAATTTAGTTAAACTTAAAATGTTTTAGTTTAATTACATTTAGTACTTAACGAAATGTATTTGGGTTATCTCTACATTCAATGAAAGTTATATAAATATATTCGTGAACACCAATTTCAGTATCGTTAAATAGGTTATTATTAAATAGGTTAGTATCGTCTACCACGAGTTATTTTTTTAGCTGAAGTATTTTTATAAACAGCCCGCTATATTTTTCCTTTATCCGCATACAGTTTTTGTGTGCGGATGACCTAGACTTTTGTGGTATGACGGCTGAAGTAAATCAAACAGTAGTTGACTCGCTTTAAAGCTGACAGTTTATGACAAGTTTCTGGTCTTTGGCTTTTGATTATTCTCCGAAATTTTACTACAGTAACTGCAGTACTGCAGTAGTTAGAATGGAAATGCAACTACATAAGTTGTTACACTAAAGGGTTTAACATGCAGTTTAAAACATATTGCCTTGAATCCTCAGTCAATAATTGTGAATTTCTAAATTGGTTCTATGACAACATCATAAATATGTAACATTAAAGAATATTTTAGGCCGAATAAAGTTGTTAATTTACTGAAACTCAACTATAATTGGGGTTTTTAAAGTGACCAAAGAAAAGATAAGAAAACGACATAACGTTGAGAACACGATCACAGTTTTTGCTAAAAGATTCTTCCTTTGAATAAAAACAAGTTAAATATTTTAGGAAAAGTTTTATTTATTTTTTGAGTTCATTATCTTAAAATGAATAAGGACTTCATTATCTTACACGTTTGTCTGCCTGTCTACCTCAGTTGATATATGATAAACATTCCACAATTACTTTGAATTTAGGGACCAAAGTTTAGTATAGGCCTATAGGCCTACCATAAAATAAATAGTTCATAATACCGTAACGATTTTGAAAGAGCTTTTTAGTTAATGGTATAATATTTTTTTTATTTTTGATATTTAGTTTTCCAGATATTCTTGAAAATGTTGGACAAAAATATTTTCTCCAATCTTTTTCCGAAATATCTGTTACTATTTTTTTTTGAAAAAAATATTCTTATACTGAACAGGAAAACAGTAGCTGATGTAGGAAAACTATATTGGTAAGTTAAGAAAACTAAAGTAAGGGAATAGCGGTGTATTTAATTGCGTAGAGAATTTGTTTTCATGCAATTGCAAAAAAACATGTTTTTATTTGCACGATTTAAAAAATTTAAATACCTACTTAACTATACTAAAGTTGGTGTTCAAGAAACAAATTTATATCAATTTCCTTGAATGTAGAGATACCATAAATACCTATCGCGCGCAATATTTATTTTAACTGATATCACATGTCTGTAAAAGTAACCTCGAAACCATGTAAAATGAAAATCTACGAGACAATGACACACGTAGATTCATTTGTGATCAAACTATTGGATCACGTTACCAATATGGAGTTTAAAACATTTAAAATATTCCTTCCCACGAGGGCTTGAAATGATTCACAAACAGACAACGTGAATACATTATTAGCATGAGTAGTTTTAATGATTCACACATTTTATCTCTCTCCATACATATTGGCCTACAGATTAAAGAAGTAGGCCTCGTTAGTAACAATATCTTTAGCTTACTAATCTAGGAGGTATAATTTACAAATAATCCGACATGAACAAATGTAGGTAATGCAGTAACTTTCTACGTATGACAGAATAGTTTCCAGCGGCGATCAGACAGAAACGCTTAGCAAGGTGACGCAATAGCAGTAGGCGGAGAATGCAAGCTGTGTTTATGTAAGTATGTAATCTATGCTTGCATAACACACAATGTCACGGCCTCTATGTTACAAGTTCTAGGTCTATGACCGATATTCAACTTTCCCTTCCAACAATCGCTTTCACTTCATTGTATCACTTATTGTATAAATGTTATTAAAACATGTCTAGATTGTTTCAGTTTGTCTAGTGTAACGGCATAGTGTAGCGAAGATACAATATTAGCTGCGATAGGCGTGACGAGAGAGCAAAGAGGAAAGAGATTACACCGCGTAGTAGAGCGGAGATAGGAGCGAAAATGGTGATAACTTAAGTCCCATTTTAAGCTGTCTTAAGTCGTGTTCACTTATGCCAACCTATGTTTTTCCCTTTCACTTTAAATTCCATGTTAACGGAAAATTCTTCATAAAAAATATGCCATGTTATACAACGTAAAAAAAAACATAA
Source organism: Philaenus spumarius (assembly GCA_018207615.1). Taxonomy (NCBI): domain Eukaryota; kingdom Metazoa; phylum Arthropoda; class Insecta; order Hemiptera; family Aphrophoridae; genus Philaenus; species Philaenus spumarius. Next base: position 1,673,778 of record JAGFPH010000008.1, read on the forward strand.
GGAATGCCATCAACCGACCCCTGAATGATAATGGAGAGTTCCATAATTTGAATCCTCAACTGCGACATCATGCGGAAAAATTCTATTATTATTTTAGAATGAACATTTGATTATTTATATACGTCCTACCCAAAATTGAACCTAGACTTCTAATGAAGTGAACACTTTTCAATCACAATCCCATCAACCCCTATGAAAGACTGACAGACAAACTGAAATAACTGAAATATTTTTTTTTTACATTTTAAAACTTATATTTTTCTTGCATATTAATTTTGTATGTATTACTCCATATTTAGAGATTTAACGTATTTTTTTCTTAAACAATTTATTAATCTTATTGCCAGTATAAAACTTTTCTTAAATCTCATTCAACCTATTTCATAAAGATTCTATAATAAATTTCAGCAAGTGAAGTGATTGAATCTAGATTCGATTTCAAAAGTCAGAGGTCCCTTTGTTATTTGTTTCAAAGTTTCAACACCCATTCATAACTAGTTTAATTTACATAAAAATCATATTAATTCGGAGGAAAATTACAGTTCAACAGTATTTTAAGAGACAAACCAGCTGTGATAATAGCGACGAAAACAAGTATGTTTGATTCCTTCGCTGTTATACCTTGTGGCAGCTCTCATTGTCACTTTGCTCTCCTTTCCTCGAGGTGTAATTTAAGAGTATGCTTAGAGGTAGTCACTATAGGTTTCTCCAAATTTCTCGGGAGGTGATAAAAAAGTTCCGACAAGGCAAGAGGGGAAGTGGGGAAAGTAAAAAGTTGTAAATGATAATTAAAATTATTCAAACTAAGTTCGAGGATACAGTTAAAGTTACGGATACATGTATCCGCTCCGATCCATCAACTGAGTCTAAACGATTGTGATTTGTTGTAACTATTAATGTACTTTAATAAGCTACACCATTCGTTTTGATTTATAAAAGAACGGTTAAAATGCACCATATGGTCCAATAAAAAATAAATATATATTATTTAAGTGTGATTCTTATAGGCCCGTCAACAATAATTTTTTAACTTTCTTTACGTTAAGAACTAAAGTTTCGACTAAAAAATCAACTTCAGGTATGTAAAGGTTTATCAGCATTTCGCTTTGTCAAGGAATATTATTTTACATTCTTGAATACATATTTAAGGGGTACAAAACGGTGTACATTTACAAAACACAGACTTCATCTTACACGATCGACTGTCACAAGTGCACGAGTGCACGACCTAATAATATAAGAAGGATGCAAAATGTTTTTTGACGGGTATAATGAGATACGAATAAAATTAAAAAGTGATCAAATGATTGCTGACGACCTTAGTGAGGTAAGAATTAAATTAAACAGTGAAATATTAATTGTTGACGGGCCTATTACGGTAGGAATTAAATTAAAAAGTGACAAAATACTATATTGTTGTGCCTAATAAGATAAAAATTAAATTAAAAAGTGAAACAAATATTGTTGTTCGACCAAATAAGAAAAGAATTAAATTGAAAAGTGAAAACAATGTTGTTGTCGGACCTAATAAGATAAGAAATAAATTAAAAAGTTAAAATATTATGGTTTTTGGTCCTAATAAGATAAAAATTAAATTAAAAAGTCAAAAATCATTATTTTCGAATCTAATGACATAAGAATTAAATTAGAAAGTGAAAAAATATTGTTGTTGGAAATAATAAGATATGAATTAAATTAAAATTAAAAAAAAATATTGTTTACAGGTCAAAGGGTCGATTAAAATCAAAAATAACACTTCCAAATAATTTACTAATTACTGGGTTTATATTTTTTTAAGATTAAGAAGAAAAAAGTTACTTGGTAATTTCCGATTAAACCCTTTAAAACTATTTATGTACACGTAAGGTCGGAAATACTATTCCTAATAACCTACATTTCAACATCCCAGTAAGCCATTGATCCCAGCAATCTCGTATTTTCTCAGTAAAACTAAACCTGTTACCAGCTGATCGCAAAGGATTACGGATGTATAGAGTTGTTCACCGCTGATCCCCCAATCCTGGGCCCATAATGTATTGTGGTCATCGGAAACACCCTCACGGACACCCGGGGAGAGAAATATATTAACCCGTTTCCGAACTACATAGGGGAAGAACAGATATTTCCCATTAGGTCGAACGGTCGTCCACCGTGTCGACTTCACCCCTTCAGTTTTCCCCGTAATCGGGGATGAAATCCTCCGGGAGAAACGTGTCCATGTTTATTTAGAAGGGTATTTCCATTGTTTGTACGGAACATTACGGTTTTGTAAACGGTCCACGTAGTTGTTTCCCCAGCAATTACAATACAAAATAAACCAATATTTACACGGAATTGTAAATACTCCTTCCAAACCATCCGTCCATTAGGAAGTACGGTTTAGGGTTTATACTTCCGAGGGTTTAGGCGGTGTTGAATTACAGCATGTGTAAAGTACACAGTAATCACATTTGCAAAAACAAACACAATCTAGATGCGAGATGTGTAATCTGTTACCGCAAAGATACTTTTTGTGTTTAAAGGTAAATAAATTAATAACCGAATTAATAATGTAGATTTAACAAATTTATACTTCCAGTATTGGTTTCCTTTCAACAGTGTAAATAACCACTTCATAAATGACTAGTGACTCCGCAACTGCTTGCCTGACTCGCCAACCCCGGCGATGATCCATCGCGAAGAAAACGAAAACAGATTATTGTATACTCTGATAGTTTCACGGAAATTGCGAAAACGGTGACATATGCATAGGTAATGTAAGACAGTGATTGAAGTAGACACGACCAACCACAATAATTCGAATTGCGGGTATGCGTTATAATTTACATTTGTGTAAATGTCCACTGCGTGCACCATCACGAAACAGTGTGAAGCTGTATTAAATGTTTCTGCGCAGCTTTATGTCAGGAATAATCGGTATATCTTAAGCGGATTAAGATATTTAACAATTCTTTTTTCAAAGAACTTGCCTCAATTTTCCGCTGTAAAGAGTGAGATACCAACATCTTATTCTTAGGTTAATCTTAGTGAATGCGAGTAAATAATTTCCAAATGAAACTTAACATCATTCGATTTAAGTATTTGGCAGATGAGGTGATGAGTCGGCCAGGATTTGACCTTTTCTAATTTAATATAAAGTTATTGCTATGAAAACTTTTAACTTTCGAGTTTTGTTCATAATAATACATCTTATGTATGAGACTAAAGGATATTCACTGAAATTTGTAGGCAAAACATTAAAATTTACAAATAATGTTTAAAAAAATTAGGCGTAGTGTATAATTTAAAAAAATGCTGTTTATTCTTTTCAAATAATTATCAATTTTAAATACATACCTCAACAGATTGAAGATGTTTAGTGTTGGAAGAATAAATAACATGATATCATTTACTTGCACATCTAAACTCCTTGAACAACACTGATTTCTTACTTTGATAGCATTAATTTGTATCTCTAATTTTTAGGTTAAGCTATTTATAGGAATAAACATAAATAATGCTAGTTCTTTAGTTTAACTCCCATTATATCATAAACTTAGTAATTTAATATAAACATTTCATATTTTTAAAACGTCTACAATTTTATTAATGATTATTCCTCCATCTTTATTAATTAAAAAGAGCACATATCTGTGTTGAGGTGTGCTTATATTGTGGTATGCATGTGAAGCAGCTAAGGTTCTGCCTATTATATTATAATGTATCATGTTTCCTATGTATTTAAGGAATTATGACATTGCCAAAAAAAAAAACACCTTTAAGAAATTATGTAAATCAGTGAACAATTTTACATTTTGGCACAATAAATTTGAAAAATTGTGTCGTAAAGTAAAAAATGTAAATAAAATCGTACTAGCTGATCCGACATTTCGAACTTTATGTAAATTTAGTTTGATTAGCGAGATTGATTCATCTTTTACAACATATGATTGTCTACAAATTGCTTGCATAACATATTTGATTTCTACAAAATAATGACGTTGCTTCAGCCGCTCACACAGGAAATCATAAATGCGATAGTACTGCACAAAAACAACCCTTAAATAAGCAAAACTTTCTAGTATTCAACAGCTCAATCCGTTTTAAATCCTCCCTTGAATTGGAAGGGCTACAATAACTCCACAAATCTAAAGAACCCCAAATATACATTTTTAATAATCCTCCGTTCCCCTAAAAAACAATGATAAGTAAGATTGGCTATAAACAAGATTTGTGTTTCGTTCCCCTCGTCAATCCACTGCTGACATGATTAGGAGATTAGTTTATATCGGGCTCCGACCGCAGCCCCTCGGTAATCAGTGTTAAAATAAAGGGGTACCTAACCGTACACAAGACTGGGAAATTTCGAACGCCTATTACGGACCATTTCAAAGGGCTTTCTGTAGCGGAAACTGGAATTAAGTCGGGTTTGCCAAAGAGAGGGCGCCCGGAGCGAAATGATTCCATTATTTTACAATTTGATTGAATTGTTTCTAACGAATTAAGATATGCTAATCGTAGTGATGGGAAATGTGCATCTGGAGTCTGACAACCCCTCTTGGGTGAAATTTACCGAGCTGGTTACAGTAAGATGTCAGAACAGTTTCAGCCAGAGGGAGCTTGAACTCTTTATGATGGAAATGCTAAAGAGGAAGTTGCATCCTTAATTGGTTGGTGTATTGTATTGTTAGCGGTTGAGTTTAATATGAATACCTAGTTTAAACTACGTGACTAGGGATGGCAACAATATATCGATATATCGGATATATTGCTCTAGATATATTTGTAACGATACTTTGAATTCCAATATATCGGTGATATTCATATATTATAGTATAATATGCAAACATATCGAAAACTTCACACTATTTGTTAGTTTTGACATTTAACTATTATATCGTCGTTATATTCAGTCCAGTTCCGGTTCTAGATGTGAAAGGATGCATCCAAAATTTAATTTTAATTTGCAATTAACCGACAAGCCATATAACAATGGTGCACCATTCGTGTTTAATGTGAAGTGTAATGTGTATGTGCGTATAAGTGTATGTGTAATTTAATTTATTTGTATATGAGGACTCGTAAATGACCCAGTGAGGCTCGAAACCGCGGTCGTCAATATATAAGATGTACAAAACGTACAATAGATCACAAATGCAAGGTATGTTATAGTTCTTAAATTTAACTATTAATCTGTGGCATTACAATATTTGTAGTTACAGCTACAGTACGTATTAGTTCGAGTTACGTTCAAGGTGCTACGGTATCGTGCCCTGCGAGCGAAGGTGGAACTATTGGCAGTTGTTAAGTTCTTTATATATTTAGACTAGCTGATCCGTACGGCGTTGCCCGTGGTGGTTGGTATTATCAGTCTTTTTAACGTAATTGTATTCTTTTTAAGTGTTCAGTCAGTGAGAGTTATTTGGCTTATATATATATAGATCTTAAATAATAAAAGCACTATTGTCATAATAATAAAAGATCTGAAATTAACTTTGATAACCCCAAACCCCTCCTAAAATTTCGAAATTTTTCATACCCTTTCTTAGTGAGCACCTATGGCCCTAGAGGAAGCTACATACCAAATTTCATTAAAATCCGTTCGGTAGTTTTGAAGAAATCGTGATTTAATAACTTTGATCCCACATAGAAGCCCACTAATTATTAAAAAGTCTTGTAATTTCACTTAAAATACAACACTGAAACGCTGCAGTACTAATCCCAAAATTTAGATTATATTTACTAAACCGTGTCTCCCCCCCTCAAATCGCATTCAAACAAAAACTGTTTTGTTACTTCATCCTACAAACTACAAAATGAGATTGAATTACATGTTTTATACTTGATCGGTAATACTGATATTGATTTTAATACTGATTGGTAAACAATGTTGACGTAATCATCTTTGAGGCTGAAGCAAGAAAGATATTGGATTTACTATTTCAGGATGTTGATTCAAAATTTGGATACTTAATGGAAACGATGCCAGAGATTTGTCACTTGACAAATTATATTGACTCATTATCAACAGCTCAGATATGCCCAGTACGGAGTTTACTGCACTGAAGAAACAAAAGGAGTCGTGGGACTGCCGAGACAGGTGAAAACTATCATGAAGATAAGTCGTTGGTTATTTTTTTTTTATCCAAAATTTGGTTATTTGTATCTTGTCCCCTTTAAAGTTTCAATAAAAATAAGTAACCTGTTAATGTTATCTTTCAAGAAAAGCATTACTTCAGGGTGCAACTGTCTAGATCTTTTTTTTAGATATTTAATTTTCACCTTACTGTCCCACTCCGTTATTAGCGAACTTCCATAGGAAAGATGAGCTATTTCAATGACTCTTATGTTGAGATATAAATGATCACCAATGATAGTCCCCAGAACTTTTTATTCACGGTGTTATTCAATGTTTTATCAGCCTCATTTTTCATCCAGTTTTTCCAAATTATGTAAACATGTTGGTTTTCTAAGGATGAGTTCGTTAGCAAAAAAAATCAACAACCGGAAAGACGTTTTTTGACCGGAAGTGACCAATTTCTTTTTACACGACCTTAAGGCCCGTCTGGTTCTCCTAAAATCTACCAAAACGTAAAATACCATAAAAGTACCCTAAGAGTACCATCAAAAGTGAGTTTGTCTGCAGGATGCGAGGCGAAGTGGATATGGTTGGGAGCAATGTTAACTTTCTCAGCTATTGAGCACCTTCGTGAGTAGATTAATATCCTAAACAGTTAGTTGAAGCCATAAAACAATATACAAACTTAAGTTTTTAAATTCACTCAACTCACTAAAAGGTGCTCCCTTTCTTCCACTAAAAGGTGCACCGCAGGAACTCTAGCTAAAACTAATGCAGTATCCGTGCTCATCGTTCTATAAAAGGTGATTTTCTTGTTTCTAAACTATAGATTCTTTTAACCTAATGCATAAGTTGAAATAACTTTTGTATGCACATATTCTACCCAATTATAGCGTGTTATTTAAGTCTTATTTAAGTATACATTGCCAATAAGAAACGTTACGTTTACCACAACTTTATTCAAATCAACCAAAATCCTTTTAACTAAAAATAGACAGTCCATTCAACAAATTAGTTTGTTTAGCCTAATTAGTTGTTTTAGTGGTTAACATAATTTTTGTGTTAATGCGACTACAATCTCATTGTAACAACTTAACATCGGTCTACTATTGTGTATTTAACCAAATTATTCGCCAGTAGTTCAAATAGCGACAATAGCATCAACAGTGTATAAATTACTTTCGTCTCAGATTATAAGGATGTTATTAATAGTGTTTATCTTTTCAAAAATAAATATTTGTTTTATTTTTAATCCACAAAAAAGGAGAATTTTTTTTATTAAAATTCAGAATTACGACCCTTTTTCAAAGAAAGCTAGTGCACACAATTGTTACGGTAACACAAATTTTTGTGCAATTTTGCTTGGAAATGTCTTAAGAAAAATGCGGTAAGTTCAAGTGGTAGTCATGCATCAAAATGTTATGAACCTAACAACCAGCAAACATTCAACAAAAAGTTAAAACTTATAGGTGAGATAGTATTTTATGTTTAATGTTTGGAATAACTAAAAAGATGTAATGCCCTAACACGTACATAATAGTATGTATTCGTTAAATCCTACTAAAACATACCTCTAAAATCATTTAACACTAAGTCATTATTTAACTGGTGCTAGAATTCAATAATCGTTGGATAAGGAAAAGGGTGTGATTATCAACTGTCTGTTAATGGATTTGAACCCTTAATACTTGGGTTTAGTGCTTGGACGTAACGATTAGTGGGATAATGAAGTGTTTAGTCCGCCATCTTGGAAACTGCTTGAATGCGTTACGAGCCACAAACTGCTGTTGCCGAGATCTGGACGTAAGGGTGTTTAATTAATAGTTTAACAGAATGTTCAACTCATGTATTTAATGTGCAATTGTCAAGGATAAGACGAAGTAAGTATATACTTGATTTTTAAACTTTATACTTGCGAATAACTCTATGTTTAATTTAAAGTGCAATAATAAATAATCAAGTCAAAATAATCTTACTTTATACAAATACTGACTTGAAATTGGAACGTTTATTACTAGTTTGTAGTGGGATGACTATACACACATCCAAAAGTCTCGAATTACATTACATTTACATATAAACAATCAAAAGGTTTCGATCGATATTCCTTATATAATGTTTTTTCCCATTCAGGTACTTAAATAGACATCGAATCAATGTAATTTGATTAATCTGAAGGTAAAACAACAGATTTTATATAGAAAATAATACAATATTTCAATCTGTAATAAAAAAATATAATTTTTTTAAATTTTTATGATTGGTTAAACTGTAGAAATTTAAATTGGGACTCTAAGACTTTTTAAGTGAAGGTCCACTTCATTTAAACTCCGTCGAATGGTTTCAGGATTAACAGTGGCATTATGTGTGTACCGTAACTGGATCGCTATTTCGGATGCAGAGATGGTAGACTGACCTCACGCTTCTAGCACCAGATAGTGGCCCTAAGTGGCGGTTGCAGAATGTCCGGTCTAGGTGTTGTTCTGAAGAACTGTCAGAACTGTCTCTATACCTCATCCACAATCTACTGATAACGCTCTGACTAGGGTATTGTAAGAATCAGCTACCTCTACTTGACGCAATCATATTGATTCATTTCAACTAAGGAAAGATGTTGTCGCCCTATAGTAAAAAAAAAACCATGAATAAATTTGTATTAAATGGGAGTGACCAATGCAATCACAAATGCCGATAGTTGATAATGAGTGAGACAAAACGATAATAAAAGAGAATGAATTGACGAGGAATCTAAGGTTTGCACATCACCTGAAGAGTCCAAGTTTAGAAATCTGTTAAAAACCAATAATTAATTATAAACAGACGAAAAGATACAAAAGAGAACACTTATCTGCTCCAAAGCAAAATAACTCTCAATATTTAAAAAATAGGCTGTTTATAGGTGTTTTAAATAGGTTGTTGAACCTTTTAAAAAATCATTTAAGTGAAATTTTTAAATATACTCTCATTTAAACGCAACACAAACATGGTGTAACTCACAAACTACTGCACTGATTTCGAAAATATTTTGAATCTAAATAGAACTTACACCATTAAGTAACTTATGAAAGTACCTTCAAGAAAAAAATGGATTGTTATACTAAACATTGTCTTTTAATGAATAAAACATACAAAATCAGAATTCTTGTGATAATTCAAAAACAATTGCACTTATTTCAAAAAGTTTTTTTATGCAAGTAGAACTTACATTTTTTAAACTTTGCTCTGACTAGAAATAGGTTATGGAAATATGAAGGAATTTCTGAACATTTTTTAAAGATATTTATTTCATTCCTTGATATATATACAAACATATACAAATGAAGAACACAATAAAGTATAAAATAAAATAGCAACATGTACAGTAATATAAAATTTAACTTAGGCCTAACTATTAAAAAATAGCACAGAATAAAATATTTCGGAACCTCTAGGGCAAGCCCGTTTTAAAGTTGCAGAGTTATAATGTAGGCCTTCTTTATAAAAAAAGCGTAAACAAAGTTATACAAGTTATATAAGTTTACAATATAACATGAAAACTTATAGGTCGTTATATATTTTTCATTTTATACATCCAAGATCTTACAATACTTTTTACCTTAACCAATATGGTGTTATACAACTGTCATTTTATACATTCTAGATATTGTAATACTTTTCACCTTAACCAATAGAGTGTTATACATCTGTCATTTTATACATTATAGATCTTATAATTCTTTTCTCCTTAACCAATATAGTGCTATACATCTGTCATTTTATACAACCTAGATATTATAATACTTTTCCCCTAACCAATATAGTGTTGTATATCTGTCATTTTATTTGAAGCGTACAGAATAAGCAATTGAGATTTAACTAACAAAAATCGGTTAAACCGTTTCTGAGTTAGAGACAAAAATAACTCTTTTCTACAAACACTATTTTTTAGCAAAATGTTTCATACATAAAAAGCATATTATTTACAATGCAAGTACTACAACTTTGCAGTACTATAATTATTTAATGTCCCACAAAAGTAACAATACCGAAGTTCTTGTTATTCACTTTAGAAACAAATCGTGGGAATATATAATTCATAAATTCCAAAGCTGTCTAAATTAATGGTCTCATAGTTTTGTGCACCGCGGAGGTATTGTAACGCTCGCCTGCGGGGTTGGAAACGGCACGCCCCAAGACCGAGTCTGGCTAAATTTCTATTGTTCTCAAATTGAGTTTTCTTTGGTTATGCATCGGCGAGTCGAGGAAGGCGAGGGGAGACTGTACGAAGACGATTAGCTTGTTTACGTTGCGGGGCGAGTAAAGTACCCCACACATACAACCGGCTACGTACATTAACTTAATTTTATATCTTATAATTTACATAATTTGACGTTTATAGCGGCAATGCTGTTTTGTGTCGCAATTTACGAAATTAAATATTGCAAAAGACGACGGACCCGCTACCGTATAACGAGGGTGGGAAGTAATTTGTTTTTTTAATAAACAAAAAGTTTTAAAATTTAATTGAAAAGTAAATGCGATTAAGGCGGCAAAGAAAACAGAACGAACGTACACCTGTTAAACCAGAATCGTTTTTAATAATGTGCGGTGTAAAGGTAGTCTGGGTTTATTTCAAAAACGTGTTTCATGTTTATATACAATTATGCAATTACTTAGTATGCACTTTTCGTTGATGATATTAGGGTAGGCGAATCGAAGTATTTTAGGTGATTATTTTATAATGATATAGAGTTGTTAGAAAAATAATGTAGATTAAATGTGCACTCACTGTTTATGCACATTGAGTCTCAGTAAGAGGTAGCCATTGTTGAATTAATATGTAGGTCATATATATCGCTCTACAATGTACAGTCATGATAAATATATATTTAAGAAAGTACCCTAGTTTTTAATTGTTGTGAAAATCAAAATAAAATGGCAAGAAAAGTAATAAATGATTAACGATCTAAGTTGGACCTTTATTCGAATTTATGTCCATCAATAATTCAATCCACCTTTATTAACCCTTTTACATAAGTTTTACGTTTATATAGTGCAGGTCAAAGTGATATTCATAATTAAATGTGATAATGATAATATTATTAATTCAACAAAACATAAATATCTTCCCTTTTTACAGATTAATGCATCTTAAACTTTATTTTAAATATTAAAATAACTACAAAACATATATGCATAATATAAGGATAACAAAATATACACATATTTATTATTCATTTATGTAATAATAGTCTGTAATGTTTCATCAAGAAACTGCCCTACGGCGTATTAAACATTCAACTTCAGCAACCGCTTTAATTTGTTTTAAAAATGATGACTTCCAATGTATTTAAAGTCTTCAGGGAGTTGGTTCAAGAAACGGACTCCAGTCTCTGACGGTAGCTTGTGCTGTAATTTTAGTATGTGCTGGTTGACACAGAAGTAACTTCTATGACTCGTATTGTGTCTAGGCATATCAGTTTTTTGAGTCATAGAGTTCTTATACTTGTAATTTAAAACCACCTCAACAATGTACAAACATTGAAAGATAAAATACCTATATTTCTAAATGCATCTCTCCAAGAAACATAATGACATAAACGAGCCATAATTCTTACTGTTTGCGTTTGTAAATTGAAGACCCTGTCACTTGCCTTATTGATTACTCCCACAAAACAAATTCCATAATTAAGGTAAGAAGAGAATAGACTAAAGTGTGCTAATTTTATAATAATCAATTCTAATCAATATTCATGCACTGATATCAGTGAAGGGTCATAAACGATTTTGAAAAGTTACCGATATATCAACAGTAATTCCTTTTCAATTAGCTTCATCAATTATCATAAATGTTGCTATAGAATAAGAACATTTTATTTTCAAAATGCCCAATACAAAATAAAAATTAAAAAGATGTCGTGGGACTGCCGACAGAAGTGAAAACTATCATCAATATAAATCGTTGGTTATATTGGTTTAGTTCGGAATTTGATCATTATTTTTATGATAGGAACATACTAACCCAACACACGTTTCTTTAATGGATTTACATTCATTACCATTGCAGCCAAGTTAGAAAATTTAGATATTTAAAAAATAATGAAAAGAACTATCTCCATTTTAGTGGTATCACCAAGTACACAAATCTAATACAACTTACAACATTAGGAATTGCAATGTCCATTTCATCGGTAGCGTGACGTGACTAAATCCATACTGCTATTGAGTAAGCCTTTGTATTTACCTGTCCCTATTTTATTTCATCGATTTTTTCTTCTTTTATGATCAGCTGGCTGTTAACATTAAACTTCTGGTACGTGTGTAAACCAATGAAGAAGAAGAAATTGTCGACTAAATCAAAAACGCAAAGCCTCTCACTTTAAGTGTCTCGTATATTTAACCTCATCCAAAAAGTGCGTCGAGGGTTGAAAGTGGATGGCGTGCAAAGTATGCAGGGTCTTTCCTAGTATTTTATAACAAGACCAAGCTTTTTACGATGAATGCTATGAAAATAACTTTATCACTTGTCAAAATTATTTTAACAATGAATCAATGACTCATTAAAATGTGTAGAGTTTTAAATTGCCAAATTTTAATAAAGTGTGCAGTTTAATATGTTTGCTTTCAAATAAAAATAACAGGAAAATAACAATTGAATTCACACAACGGCAATGTTATAAATATTGTGTTCTTCAAATTTATAGTTTAATGACGATTTTTAATTTATGTAAAATGGCTGATTGTAGCAAACCAATGGATCAGCAGAGCGCAGTTCTAAAAAAAATGTTGTTTAGTGACCTTCAGAATTAGGTATCACAAGATATAGATTGCTGTACACGTTTTGAAGTTTGGCTTACTGGGGTTAGGCAGGTAACCTCTTCCAATGTAAACATTAAAAAAACCCAGTATATTTAGAATTTTATGAATTTTTGTTATTGAATATGGATCGTTGTTAATTAAGAGTATCATTTCCTCTTCACTCTATTTAATAATTTGTTAAGTCAGTTTAATTTAGTTTTTTCAAGTTTATTATTTACTATTCCGACCAAATACAGACGGTCGCGACTACCTACCTATAATTGAAGTCAACTGCCATGACCCCTTGCGTATCACAGAGTCTCAATCAATAGGGAAAACAGTATAATTACTGTCCTATGTAATTGCACCAAGGTTGCCCAATAAAGATGTTACCAACTTTCACAAACAAACTTCCCACATCGTCCCACTTGGACGCTTCATGCACGTTAGAAGCAGCAACGGCTATTAAACCTCCATCAATTATTGTCCCACACAAGTATGTAAATTCTGCAATGTGATGAAACTCGGCAATATCGTCGCCTTGTCAGTTGTGATAAAACTGTGTTTGCTTTACTGAAGCAGTAATGGACCACACGCAGTATCATACAGTAGTGTGATTGGTGTCCTTTGATTTGTATCTATCCCGCGTATACTATTTCGAATTCGGAATCTGGTGGTTTGTGATATACCAGACCTATTTACTGTACGAGCTCCATTCGTCAAGAAATTATTTTTTATTTTTTTTATTTTTGTCCATCAAATGAGATAATTTGTCTGCAATAATCATACTGATTTAAATAAAAACCCCGAACCACAAAACAAGGAACAATAACAATAACTAAACAACTAAATTGTAAGTTATGTTTATACTATAATCATAGCAATTAACTGTGTGCGAAGTGGTATTGAGCTAGTGTTATTTTATAAAAATAGGCCATCTAAGAGAGTATAAGAATCAAACACATTTTTCTTGGCCTTATCTCTATTCATTTTAATATATTTCACCATTTATTTTTATAAGAAATATGGATTCCGGCTAACCCGGTAGATTAGGGAAACTGAATATTCAACTGACACTTGCAAACCAGAAATCAAAATATAATAGCTAGATCGTTAATTAAGTTAAAACAATATTTTTTTTTATTTGAGGAAGTTTCAAATATAGCCAGTGTATGAAATTACTTACATTTTTTCAACGATTCCGAATTTTGTAACATTTTAGGTCTAGCTACTGAATAGAAAGAGGGGACTGTTTAAGACCCTACGTTTGTCTGTCTGTTGCATCTAAATTTCTCAGAAACAATGAAAGAATTAATCTGAAATTTCAAGAAGAATACAAATTCACATATTTACAATAATCAAAACTCAAAAAAATTTTAATACTAGTAAGATCCCGTGAAAAATAATTTGATATACATGAGAAAAAATATAACTTCAAAATATTAAGTAAATATTAAGTTTAATGTATTATATATGATATATTATATATGACTTGTTTTGTGGTTAGAAGTAGTTGAAAATGTATATAAAAAAAGTGTTTACTTCAACGACAAAATTAAACCAACTTAAAAAACATAAAACTACATAATATATAGTATCTCTATCTTGGGTTATTGGTCTGAATTATTCCTATTTTAATAGAATCATAAAAGTTTATACTTCTGTTAATTTAAAAATAAGGCCCACTGTCGATGAAAATTTGAGTGAATTATAAAGTGAAAAATACTAATACTTTCCTAAATGACTGTATTTAAAATTTTCAGAGTTAAAATCGTTGATTTAAGTAGGAATATGAATAAAATGTATGGTCTTTTCTCTTTTCTTTCTGTATTATTTGTTTTGAGGTTAGAAGTCGTTGAAAATGTATATTTAAACAAAATGTTTTACTTCAACGACAACTTAAACGACAAAACACTTCAAACTATTTTTTTTAACTAATATTATCTTCTGCCGTTTATTTAAATTATTGCTACTTTAGTACTTTAATAGAATCATACAAGTTTGAACTACTGTTAATTTACAAATAAATATAGGCCTTCTGTTGATGAAAACTTTATGACTGAATTATAAAGTGAACAATAATATAACTTTGCTAAATTTATAACATTTGTGGTAAAAATCGTTGATTTAAGTAGGCCTATGATTAAAATGTATGATGTTTTCATTTGACTTTTTATATTACTTGTTTTAAGGTTAGAAGTCGTTGAAAATATATATTTTTTACAATTATTGTTTTTGTTTACTTCGTTCTTCAGAAGAAAATACTTACGCCTACAAATAAAACACTATATGCATTTACAGAGCATACAATTAAACATTTTAGTCAAAGACCTGAAATAAAGTTTAGAAAACAAAAATGAAGATAATACATTTTAATCATAGGCTTACTTAAATCTACGATATTAATCCCAAATATTTGGAATTGAGACATTAAAGCAAATTGTAATATTGTTCACTTTAAAATGCAATTGAGTTTTCATCTACAGTTTTGTAAACAGAAGCGCATACATTTATGCATTTATTAAAATAGTACCAATAGTACCAATAGCCCAAAATAGTGATATTTTAAAATATACTTATATGTTTGTAGACTTAAGTGATTTTTTATGCTGTTGATATTGAAGTAAAGAAAATACCGTATACATAAATTTTCAAGGATTTCTAACCTCAAACCCAATCATATAACATATTATATCATACTTCAGTTTTATAATTCACATACAAAAACAACCAACATCCAGACATTATACGAAGTTTGTTTCGACTGAAGTTACAAATATGTAAACATAAGCCACAAATAAATATAAAAGGCTAAGTTTTGCTAAATTACTTCAGATTATGATCGAAAAGTCTTTAGTGATGTTTATTGTTGGCAGATGTTTAATAAAGTAACATAGGCTTTAAAATTATACGATTATTTTACACGACCATGCACATGAGCTACACATTTTTATTACTCACGTATGGATGTTTGCACGCACTCGCTTTTATGGTTAATTGCGGGAGAATTTTGTATCAGTATTTGAAAAAATATTCTCCAAAATTTTGCTCAAAAGCGTACCTCCCTATATTTACGAAACTGCTGCAGGTAAATTTGTCAAAATTCGTGCTGAATACTTTTATGAAAAAATAATGGATACTTATTTGTTTGTTCCTTTAATGTTTATCTGATTGAATACACAACTGGCTTCATCAAAATTTTAGCTACATTGATTTTTGTATAGGTGATAGACTTTTTAATATTACAGTTTATTTTTTAAATATCTTTGGAATTACACGTCAAATTATTTAGTCAAAAATAGTTTGACGCCAGAAAATTTTATTATTTTAAACAATAAGTGACATAGTAGAATTATAAAATATTATTTTTTTGAGGGGTATCAAGATGAATAAGAAATTGTTTCCAGAGTGTTTATTGTAGGAAATACTTGCTGCATAATTTATTAATGTGACAGTTTTAATTATTATAACATCAGTATTGTAACAGAGAAAATTGGCTAACAGCTGTAAATGTAAGGACAAACTGATGATCCTACATAGGCCTAAAATTAAAATAATAAAACGTGCATCACTTGAAATCTTTTCCAAGTAGCAATTACTTCGGTTTTCGTTCTATCAATCTTCATACAAAAACGATGTTTTCATCAGCTTTCGCAAATGTTACTAAACAGCCCAGCGACCTTTCATAACCATTGTTTGACAGGAAACCATTACCAGTTACTTAACCGTATTCAACACAATCAATAACCAACACTAAACAAGTAGATCGACAATCAGCTGTGAAATAGATTTACTTTCACTTAAAAAAACAATTAGTCATAAAAGTTTGAACAATGAGTGGTACTTGGCCTTTAAAGTGATAAATGACCAAGCAATCGTTTAACGACTCTGATGGTCTTTCAAAATTGTTCCTAAAGCGTTATATTTACAAAGTAAAAATCAAGGCTTCACTTAGTCTTTGAACGTGACATTTTGGTTGATGAAAATAATAGCATGTATTTTTAAGTGTGTTCATTTTTATAGGCGAAATAAGTACCCCAGAGCTCTTTCATACACTTACTTTAACAATAAACATAATACATACAAACTTATAAAAACAAAACACAAATTTAGCAATTATTGTACACAAAGAGAACTAAGAAAAACTTACAACAACAACAAAAACAACAACAAAATTTAATTTAATACTACGAATAAAGAAAACAAGAAAAGTTTAGAAAATAACCTGAAGACAAAAATGAAAAATCGTAATTAACAAATTTAAAAAAAAGAAAGCAGTCAGACAGCTGACATAAGTGAACACTGCCATGGATATAAATCGTTGGTTATATTGGTTTTATCCAAAATTTGATCATCATTTTTATTTTGTCCAATTTAAAATTGAAATCTAAAAAATACAAAATAAATTAATCATGATAGTTTAGACTGAGTGCACTGAACATTCACAGGTTTCTTCAAAACCTTCAAGAAAGGCTTACTTTTTACTTCATTATAATTTCCATATCTGTTGTTAAATTTTAAAGTTAAACAGCTAATCTGTATTAAAAGTAAAACAACATTATTTCAGGTTAGGCCTATACTGAACCAACACACGTTCCTTTAATGCATTTACAATCATTACCATAGCAACCAAATTAGCAAATTTAGACATTACAAAAATGAGAAAGCACTATGTCAGTTTTATAAAGTTATCACCAAAAACACTAATTTAACACAACTTACAAAATTAGAAAGTGGAATGTCCATTTTACGGTAACGTGACATGACTAAATTCATACCGTTATTAAATTTAAGCCTTTGAATTCACCACTGCCTATTTTATTTTATTGATTTATTTTTCTTTTAAGCCTCGGCTACGATACAAGCGGTGAGCGGCGAGCGTTAACTAGCAAGTGCAAGCGGCGTTGCCTGAGCTGTGGATGTGGCTACGATACAAGCGGCAACATTCCCACAGTCAACGAGATGACGTCACACGAGGAGTTAGTGCTAACGGAAATACTTAGTGAGAGTGCAGTATTTATAGGAAAATCACAATATAGGACTATTACATCTTTAATCGTAGACTAAGTGATATTTACTTTTGCCCCGAAATTCAGGTGTAACCCTGGTAGAGAGTATTTTAAAAATATATACTTCCTGTGAAAATAACAATGTTAAACAGTCCCACAACAGAAAGTAAATCCTTTATGAGGTTTAAAAAATAAATAAACTCTTTAACAGAATGATAAATTCCAAAATTATAACCGCACAATTTAGAATCTTTTTTGTTTACAGTCGGATTTTCTTGAAATTTGGATTTTAACACAAATTCAAGTGTAACCCGGGGAGGGAGTAATTTTAAAATATATGCTTCCTGTGAAAATAACAATCGTAAGTAGTCCCATAACAGAAAGTTTTAATCCATTGATGTTGTTTAATCCATAATTCATGATGTTTAAAGAATAAATAAATCCTTGAACCGAATACAAAATTCCGAAAGTACACTAGCAAAAATTAGAATAATTTTTGTTTACCGTCGGATTTTCTTTAAATTTTGTATATAAGTGGTCGTTAGTATGCCATGAACGTATACGTATCAAAAATACTTAATTTTGCCTTTTAACCAATGTCATATGTTTGTTGAAAGTAAAGAAACCCATGAGCGTCGGGCGGCAGTCGAAAACATTATCTAACTGATTTGATCCTGAGCGGTACCCTGCTGCGAGCGTTATGCCAACACACATCCGCCGCTTGCATCGTAGCCAGCCAACCGTGTTTAAAGCCTTGGCTACGATACAAGCGGAGAGCGGTGAGCGGTGAGCGGTGGGCGGTGGGCGGCAGGCGGCAGTAGCAGGTGTAAGCGGCGCACAAAAATTGTCTAACTGATGGAGTTTCCTTGTTAAACTACAATGGAGTTTCCAGGACCCACTACCAACTAAACCACCTACCTCCTCACACGTGGAAATCTTTCTGAACCTAACACAGGCACAAGAGTAAGCGCCGACTTCTCCTGAATGGCAAGTTACACACTCTTGGAATATTTTTATGAACTAGATCTTAGTATCTAGTCAATAGAATTAATAATAGACCTAAAAACAATCCTACTGTAACTGCCAGATTCCAATTTATCTAGAATGCAGAATAGCTTGCAGCAATATCAAAATACGAAAATTCTCAGTAAAGTTTAGCAAACTTTGCCAAAGTAGCTTTATGTTAAAAAATTAGAGTTTATAAATAATTAATAACAACTGGCGCAAATAATTAGTGCGGCAACATCATTTTTAAAATAGTGTCTTATTTTTATATAGTGTCTTCTAGTTCAAAACATTTAAAAATAATATGAAAATATTTACTTTTTCTTTAAACACGTAACTTTTTTTGTAATTTTTCCTCCTTTTAATCGTTAGTCAACCCCAATTTGGGACTCGTAAGTTCATACATAGCCCTTATTCAATGGCATGCCAAAGCTCAGTTGTTTTCATTATTAACTTGTTTTTAGGAATTGTACCTCTGAACTATAATTCTATATAACGAATCATCATTTCCCTGCAAATATCCGAATTTGCAATAACATTTATTTATTTATTTTTTTATTGCTTATAAACAAAATTAAATACAATTTGATTTTCTTCCTTTTCTATTTCTAAGTAACTTTAAATATGACAATAATATTAGCTAACTTAAAATAACAAGAATTTTATTATACAGCAACTACAACAGAATGTAACAAAATAAAATACACACATATAAAATTCTTTCCAGAAAGAAAATAGATAGCCTAGAGAAAACGCAATCTGCCTGCTTAGTGGTTCCATTACAAAAATTATAAACAAAAAATTCAATTTAAAACAGAATTCAGTGCGGCTGCAGAAACAATACATTTAAATTCCCATTTCCCAAATTAAAATTATAATCACTTTTTTTGC
Organism: Philaenus spumarius; assembly: GCA_018207615.1. NCBI lineage: Eukaryota > Metazoa > Arthropoda > Insecta > Hemiptera > Aphrophoridae > Philaenus > Philaenus spumarius. The sequence goes on from JAGFPH010000008.1 coordinate 1,693,518, forward strand.
ATTTGCATTTGCAATTGCTTCACCGAAATACCGCTAGAAAATGCGGTGAGCCTCTTATATTAAATTTTTAAGGAGCTCGAACGCAACTATAATATCGTTGTATACACTTAGGCTACGGTTTTACTAATGGCGGTACTATTATTTTTGATTTCCTCCATGTGAAGACGGTATTTAAATTTGTAGAAATCTACAATGTACAATTAGTAGGTAACAGAACTCGCCTTGGCATTTTATTATTTTTAAGGGACTCGAGTGAAAATCAGGTTTTTGGTTTGATTAAAAATCTTTAATAAAAATTGATAATTTACCATTTTTGTCATGCACGAATTAAAATTTAGATTTTTGTGAACGATCTAATGCAAATTCAAAAGATTATATTCATAATTTTATAAAAGATAAGATATATTGTAAAAGAACTGTATGGGACTGTTTCCTCCTGGTATTGCACACCATTAGCTATAAAATAACTTGTAAATTCACTTTATGGTTTACAACTTTAATAACGAGATATAACAATAAGTGTCAAGAATAACCTATTGAACACATTAACCAATCTGTGGATTGTTTAAATTTCACAAATAAATCTGTTTCAGTGAACATCGACTATAAAACATCGATAGTTATGTTTATAAAACATCGACTAACTGAATGTGTCTAATGTGTTTGCATTTATATGATAACTCTATATATTTAGGCACACGGTCCAACTGTCTTTATAAGATGGTCGAAATCGGTGTCAAAAAGAAATATCGTTTTTTGATTACCAGAAAACTTTCTAGAGAATAAAAGAAGGAGGAAGTGGCTTTTAACGTGCGTCGAGAGTTCCCAGGCTCAAATAGAATGACCCAGCGGTTTTCTCCAGACACTGAAATTTCACCCTAATAGAAGTTTTGTTGAGCTTGAATAGAGGACACCTGTAGACCGCATTCCGCGAGTATAGTGTCATTGTGCTTCGTAATATGTTGGGTTTTGGAAAAATGAATGGTTCAAAATAACCAATTAAAACCAGACATTTTATTATACAGATGTTTTGAGAATATGTTTCGGTTCTGATAATAAAGATTTGTTTCCTAACTATATTAATAGATAGGATACAAAATTTGTAGTGTCCAAAAAACATTTTAAAAATAAAGGATTTTTTTTCCATTTGGTAAACAGTCACAACTATGTTTTACTTACTGAATAACTATTGTATGAATCGAGTACAGTTTTGTACACCAACAATTAAATTTAATAGGTTGAAGTATACATCAGCTTACTCGTGACATTCAAACGAATCTGTTTATATAAAAGAAGAAATCCTAACTGACTGATTCATAATCAACGTACAGCCAAAGTACGACAGTAAATGTAAAATGTTTGGGGTACCTTCATACCACTTAGAAAGGATTTTGGAAACTATTAACTTTAAGGGTTGCAAATAGTCAAATTATTGGGGTTCACTGCCAACGCTATAGCAGATAAAACAGCTGATTTAAAAAAAATCTTAGCTATACAATTTTAGGTGGGATCTATATTGAACCAACACACGTTTGTTGAATGCATTTACATTTATCAATATAGTAAGCTACTTAAAAAATTTAGAATCAGTTAATTATTTTCACAACCAACAGTTTATTATAGGTTAGGTTAACAAAAAAAAAAAAATATTAAAAAAATAAAATAAAATAAAATAAATAGAAAGGCTTACCTTATTATAGTTATAATAAGTGTTATAATTAGTTCATTAATTTTCACAATAGCTTCTAGGTAAAGTTAACAAAAATTAAAACACAAATAAACACAAAGGAAGTAAATGAAAAATGCTTACTATATTATATTTAAAATATCTGTTGTCACATTTATTATAATTAAAAAACAACAGATATGGTTTGGATCAAGCTTAACACAATTTTAGGTTAGGCCTACAATGAACTAAAGACAAGTTTCTTGAATGTAGTTACATTTGTTACCATACCAATTAATATGGACAATTTTAAATAAGTTAATTATTCGTCACAACTACCAGTTTTTTTAAGAAAGGTTAAGAAAATAAAAACAAAATAATGTAACATAAGGTCTTAATGTATTTAATTCATTGTTACATATTATTAATAACACTTCTGGTTTGGATCAAAAGCTTAACACAATTTTAGGTAAGGCATAACTAAACCAAAACCATTTCTTGGAAGCATTTACATTTATTACAATAACAACCAACTTGGCAAATTTATAATCAGTTAATTATTTGTTTAAACCAAAATTTGTTTAGGTTAGGCAACAGCAAGCACAAACAACGAAAAAAACTCACTATATTCAAACACATACCACTCACTATTAAAATTATGTAAACTTTATTCTTTACTAGGGCTTATCTTTAATTGGGATTTTAATGCGTATCACATTTTCGTCATATTTTTTTAACTTGAAAATTGTTTCTCTTCTATAAATATCATAGTATATAATCTGTTTGCGTTTTCTTTGCCGTGAGTAACCAGGGGGGAGGGCGGGGGAAGCGAACAGGGATGGAAGACCTCTAGTAATATTTATAAAAATCACTATATGACTTATAACATTAACGCAAAAAATATACAAAGTATTGAAACTATAACATACGAGTAGAGTCATAGTCTCTTCTCAAAACAAAAACATGGACAGGAAAAAATATATACACAAACCCAAAAAATACAATTTAATTTTTATTTAGGAAATTGTGTCCTCTCTAATAATAAAAAGCTTACAAAAAATAATTTGCCGCTTGATTTAATATACGCTGCTGTCGCGTTTGCATTAGCTTTACCTATATAATCTAAAGACATTAGACAAAAATAATAACCATTTATAAATATTATGGTTTTTATTTGTCAAGAAATGTGAACGAGTATTATTGTGGCGGAAAGTATACGAGCCCTCTCATCTTTTGGCCAAAATTAATAATTGAATTTTGGAATATAACTAGTCAACAATTATCTTCCTACTTTTCCTAAAAAACATAATGGATTTGGAATACATAAACGCCTTCGTAAGACGATATTCATACCTACAATTTTTTTATTTACAAAATATTGCTTTTTTATTTCTTGATTTGCCTTTAGTTTCTTGCAGCGGTGTAAACATTTATAAAGAGATTCTTTAGTATTAACTGACATAAATTGATTATGATGTAAAAACACAGTAGCTAGTAGATCGTAAAATATTTATGTAATCTATAAACTTAAAAAGTAAAGCGAAACAGATAGAAACTAACTCAGCTTAGCGTATGAGTGAAACGGAAAATAGATAATAGCTTCACTATACTGTAACTAATGGAGCCTCGAATATAAATAATAAAACTAAATTAAACACGAAATTGCATTACTCAAATAGTCATGCAAAGCCAGTTCCGCCAAACAAATAAATTTAAAAATGTGTATAGGCCTATTTCTCTTCCTTCTATTATATTTAAAACATGCATGTCATTCACGCAAAACTCAGGCAATACTGCGCATGAGTTAGGATAAAGGTCACCATCCAACCCCGATATAAGTCCATCTGTCCTAATCAATCAATATTTTAGTGAAAATATCAGAATATACAAAAATCTGTTTGCATTTTTTTCAAAGTGGAGCTTGGTGTGTGTAAATAAACAAACCCTCTAGTATGCAATAAAACAAACACAAGTACAGTTACATAAGTATCTTTCAAATCACTCGCAATTGCTTTTGTAAAAAATGTTTTATTAGCGGATTTCCATGAGAAAGATGGGCTATTGGCGAGACCTAAGGTCGGGAATAGTCAATGAGCACCCATCATGGTCCCCAGAACACGTTTTAGGATGTCATTATAAAATTTATAATGGTATAAAGTGGTATATGTATATATATGTGTTCGCACTCTAACACACGTTAGAGTGTATGTGGTACACACGTTGGTTGTTTAAGTAGATCGGACGAGCTCGTTAGCCAAAAATCCAACAACCGCAACACATTGTATGGCCAGAATTAATGATTAGATTTTTTTTAATTTTTGCGGTTTTACATAAAACAATAAAAGCAGGATATTATTATGAACATTTAGTTTTTTTACACGAAATTAAAGCTCGCTTGGTTCCCCCAAAATCGATCAAAACGTAAAATACCATAATAGTAACGTGTTCAAATCCACGTAGGGGATTTTGCAGTGGGGCATCTTCCGATCCGAGGGCGATGGTTTAGTTAGCGAAACAAAACAGTCCATAGCCCCGAGGCCTCACAAAGCGAGTTTTTACTCTGCGCGTGGAACGAAGCAGCGCGTAAGTCGAAGCTGGAGGCTTAGATGCAAACACATTCGATTAATAAATTTCGTAAACACAGACAGCCTATTCAGCGCCTTCGTGTGTAGACCGATTTCCCAAGTTGTTGGTTGAAACACTGAAACATATAAATTTAATTTCAGAAATTCGCTAAACATACGTCAGCGGTTCAGCTGCCTGATCGACATATTTAAAAAATAATCTTATGTTCTAAACTAAAACCAAGAAAATTTATTCAACTTTACATCAGGAAAATCGAAAAATATATTATGACAGTTTGTTTGTCATTAAAAATATTGTTTTGTTCTAGTTAACTAGATTTAATACATTTAACATTTCACTTTGTAAATTTCCCGTAATTTAAAAATATACAACATAAAGTTATTGGTGTGACCTTTGTAAAAATATACATGTTCATTGTGTCTTCCAAATAAGTAATGGCTTTGCTAGTTTGCACCTAGACCTTGGGGCCTCGGATTATCGGATCAGCAGTTGTCCCTAAGATAAAATAACTTTACTGGATTTGAACCGGGTACTTTTATGGCACTTGTATTTTAAGTTTTGATTTATTTTGGGGAGACCACTATAATGTAGTGTAAAAAACAAGGTGTAGTGTAAAGAGAAAAAGCTCATAAATAAATTTGTTTAGATAAAAATTTAAAAAATCCATTTTAGATCGAAAAATCTAAAAAAAATACTGTCTGTCAAAAATGTGCTCCTGGTTGTTGACATTTTTTCGAGAACGAATCTTACACTTATACAACCAACGTGTGTAACAAATTTGGACCGAATCTGACTAAAATGCGGCCGTTAGAATGCGAACACATTAATACAAATATAAAATAAATATAATATTTTTAACGTCACACCAAAACCTGTTCTGAGGAGTTATCATTAGATCGGTGCTCATTGACCAATCCCGACCTTTAGGTCTCACCATAAGAGTTACTTTGTATAGCTCATCTTTCTTATGGAAATTCGTAAATAATCTTAAGTTCTAAACAGAAATGCTAGAAAATATATTTAAGCACTAATACAATTATGTTGACAACTGTAAAACCGACTTTGTTTGTCATCACACAAATATTTTGTTTGATTAGTCAAATTCCCGTCATTTAAAAAATATACGTCGAAAAGTACTTGCTGTGGTTACCTTTGTGAAAAGCTACAAATTGCGTTAGCCAAATAATTATTGAAAAATAATGTTAAACTAAATGAGTTGGATAGAAACACAATATGTACATCATAATATAAATACTATACCAAACAGTGTATAAGCCAAATGTTATCAACGTTTCTTACAATGGAAAAGGTTTTTAATCTAATAAAGAAAGATGTTTTGGGCTATTATAAGTTACACTATAATGTCTCCAATTAAGGGTCTTATATACCTTGAGTAAAACAGCAAAAATATGCAGTTCGTACTAACGTGTTTCGGACGTCGTTTTTTAACTAAAAAGTTGTAAAACATCTTAAATTGTTCTTAAAGGCTATGTGCTTTTGTTTTATCTATGTATATAAAATTCAATGTATGTCCGTCTGTTTGTACGTTTGTCTGTTTGTCCTTTATGCGTTACCAAACCGTCCATCCGATAGCTTTGAAATTTTGCATAGTAACGCAGGTTAACCCTGGGAAGGTTTTAGGCCATTTACCGAAGTCCTAGGACATTAGTGCTACGTCCCAGTGGCCCTCAAAGTTTCAATGTTAATCTTATGGAAGGTCAATCTTAAGGAAGAAGAAGAAAGATTTCTTTTGATTTTATCAGGGGCACAAAAAACAGCTGTTCGTATGAAAAGCTTAAAACAGCTGATTTTGATCAACAACTGATTTGGATCAAAAACTGAATATAATTTTAGGTTAGGCCTACAATGAACTAAAACACCAATTATTGGGCTAATTGTTTAAGATATATAAAAGCAAAATACCACTCACTGACTGAACACTTACAAAGAATACAATTACGTTAAAAATACTGAAAATACCAACCACCACGGGCAACGCCGTACGGGTCAGCTAGTATCTCATAATTGAAAGATATAGACGGCAACTCCTTTTAATCAGCAGTGTAACTGAGTAAAAATTGATTATTTTTAATGCATTTTTTGGGAGTTTTAAGCAATAATTTCCATATTTTAAGCTAACACGTAAAAAATATAAAGCCTTTTTTATAACTTAAAGTAGTTTCCCAGATTATTAATTTATAAATAGAATCCTAAACACGTTATTACGAATGCATGTTTCAACGATTTTGCGGCTTGAGTCAGACCTTTTTATGAAAATAATACTGTACACTCGGGAGTTTTCTTTAAGGTAAAGAAGAGCCTTAAGTACAAAACGTTTCTTTTACATAAATCATTCAATGCGATATTAGCGCATGCAATTTTAAACACGTTCCAATTTCAGAAAAAACGTTGACGCGGATTAATCTCTTAATATAGTCCCTTGTAGAAATAACTTACTGCGCGGGACACATGGTTATAGTAAGCACGGACGTCGCGCATTAATCTCACTACGACGCTTTATTAAAAACATGCAAATGTGATTTCAATTTTAAAATTGCACTTTTTTCTAATTAAATATTTTTCACGTCCTCTTGTTCCAGATATAATAAGCTGAGCTGAAACGAATGCACTCGGTTACGTGCTTTCTGTGAATGTATTGTGGAACGGCTGTGTGAAACACATCCTATTGTTGATAAATGCTAACAGGGAATGTGACGCACTGAAGTTTACATATACAGCTATATTAGGCTGTGATGTATTTGCATTAACATGTGATGATTTTGTACTGTTTTTAGTATTTAGAAATTGTGTAAGATTTGATTTGTTCAGACATCCTTTAATCTACTTGGATCATAGTTTCTGCTTCAATTTCAATATTTTTACTTACTTTTTACTACTTACTTTTTACTACTTACTTTTTACTACTAATGATTCTTCTACGTATTTTTCCCATTTTTTTCAGCAGATTTCCGATAAATCCTAAACTGTAAGTCAGATATTATTCTAACAATGTAACTTAGAAAACCAAGGTATGTTTCAAATTTGGATCAAATGTAACTAAAATATGGCCTATACTACTCCCCTGTGCTTATTAGCCTAACTCAAACTATAGTTGGACTCGCTTAATAAGAGTATACAGCAACCTCCCTAGTATGAAACCACTAACACTCTCTTATTTAAACATTTTAGCTGCTGTACGTTCGGAAAAAGTGGGAGAAATTAGTTTTCAGCTATTTTAAAAATATATATTTAAAATTTTGGGGTTTTATCTAATAAATTCCCTTCAAACAATACCACACACTAAATAATAAAAAAAACATAAATTTCCCCCCTTACAATAGGTTAGCCTATCAAAGCTCATGTTTGTGTTCTTATCAGTGGAACATTCTGGGTTCATATCATAACCATACTAAATTCAATTATGGTAAATTTATTAGAAAATCTCGACAAACAAGCGATACTAAAAAAATTCCGATTTTGTTTATGTCCATCATATTACACAACTAAACACTTTTAATAAACGGAAAACTCTTGATACAGTGTATAAAATCGTTTCACATTGTAACCGCGCAAGTATTACTTGCTTCAAGATCGGTCAATGGCTGCCGACAAAATAGCATGGTGATTGTACAAGGTTGTAAGGTTTGATTTATTCGTTAATATATTATTAGGGCAGATTTCGTTCATCAGTTGTAGTACTTTAACAACTATGTGAATTATTTTAAAAAATCGGGCCAGAAAACAGTTTTTTCACATTTTTTATTTTGTAATTATTATTATTTGTTATTTTCTGTTTAATTTAATTTATAATAAGTAGGGGAAATTTGTCCAGAAACATGCGTAAACAATATTTGTTTAATGCATGTTTTCTTTGCTCCGAAAACATTTGCAGGGCCATCATATGCAGCTGGAGCTTACTAAAACAAGGTAGGCTAACTTTACTTGCGTTTTTCCGAAAGTTGCCTTTTTTCAACTTCATGTACCTTTTGTCAGCAACCATAATAGATAGAGACTTGAAATGTTTACCATATATTCGTAAATATGTCTTACAACATTAGACATGAGTTTTTTTTTATATCACGAATAGTTTTAAAAATAAAAACAAATTATTAAAGTAAAAAAAACAAAATAAGTTTCATATAAAAAAGCAAAACATTTGTTTAAATTAAATTGAATTAAAAGAACCACATGTCTAAAGTTGTAAGTTATGTGGCAAAAAATTCAGGTCTTTATCTATTATGGTTGCTGAGCAAAACGTACATAAAAATGTCAAATTTAACATTGTGGAGAAGAGACTGGCCGGACCCTGTTAAGGCTATGTTTACAAATTTTAGGTTAAACATATGCATATTATGTTAGGTTACAACATGTATATTGATGCATCTGATTCGTTTAATCGTGTTTGCATGTATTATTATAAACAAAGGTATTTTATACAGCAAGTATGATTAAGAATCAAAGGACCATAGTTGACAAAACAAATATTTAAGTAATGTATTCTGTATTCTCCTCCATAATTAATTTAGGTAGAAATACACACTTGCAAAACGTCTAGGGATATTTCAAATAAAAAAGGTTTCGTTTGATTTTCCCAAATTAAAATATTTATTTTTCATTCAGATACTTAAGTGTCTGCTGTAGTGGCGGCCATGTTGGATTTTTATCCCATAAGAGCAATGTTAAATTTCAAACCATTTATTTCGTTTACTGTTTATCATAAAATTGTTTTCAAGGTCTCATTTTAAGCACAGTCACAATACGCATCCGTCTTGCAATTTACATTTAAAAAAAATTTGTTATGTAATTGACATGTTGTGAGTACAAAGTTTGAATTTTTTTCCTAACACTATACAAAAATAATAATGTAAAATAATTTGCAAGCCGGATCCAAAATTGTATAAAGAATATTCAGTTTTTTTACAACACTCAATTACAAAAGATAGACTTATAAAATAGTTTGAAATGAGGCAATGTCAGCGCAAGAAATTGCACTGTTTAGATAGGGATATAGTGAGAGGCGCTTGCGTTTCCTGTTGACTTCTCGTTTACTGGACCAGACCCTTAAATAGACTCTTAATCAATGTAATTAATTTTGATAAATTCTAAGTTAAAACAAAATATCTTATAAAAAAAAAATACAAAATTTCAATAAATTAATAGTTAAAAAAAGCATAATATGTTTGTAAAAATGTTAACATTGGAAACTTTAAAAAAAAAAGTAAAGAGTACCTCAGTACAGAGTAGTTTTTGATGACTTCTCCTTCTCCGCTATCTCTAAATGATGTGGTTAATTCGCCGTTGTGTGGAAGGGCTGTTGGAGAAGTTCGCGGAAGTCAGCCGCGTTGAAGACATTGTCCCATGTCAGGAGTGACACTTCTTTGAAGCATGGCCCACATATACGTTAAATAGGATGCAAACAAAACTCATGAGAGTGTACACTGGAATCACAAATGCCGATAATTGATTATCAATGAGATAAAGCGATAGTAAAATAGCAGCAATAAATGTAAGGGTTGCTCATCAACTGAAGAGTCTAAGTTTAGAAATCTGTTGAAAGGCTTTTATTATAAAATAGTAGATAAGATAAAAAAGATAAAACTTTGCTCCAAAGAGAAATAACTCTCAAAATTAAAAGTATTCCTAGACTTTTCTTTGTGTGTATACATACGTAAAAACTTATTAGTTTAGAGTTTCTACAATATATTTATAAACTATAAACTTAAAAATTCTCACAAATTAGTTTACAAAACTTCTGGATATATTTTTTAAAAAGCTCTTGTATAGTTGAACTTTGCTAGTTGTAGGAATTGTTAATGGAAAGCAGTCGGGAAAATAAAGACTTTCTGAACGAGTGAATGTGGAAACTTATTTTAAGAGAAAATCATAAAATCAAATATCTCCACTAACATAAAAACTCTGCCGTTGAGACCTTAATGAAAAGAAAAACCTTTATTTTACGTATTTAGTTCTACTTTTTTATTTCTGTCACAAACATGTGATTTACCTTGTTACACAATTCTCAAATTTACAGTAGCCTAATCTTTTAAATTTGAAAAATATTTAGGCATACTAAAAACATAAAATTTCTTAATAATCATTTAAAATATTGAAGATAAACTTACATTAATTAAAAATTACTAAATTAAGCACATAACCTAATAGCTCTAATATTTATATGTATAATTAAATATTCTCAATATTTATATATTATATACAGGGTGATTTTTTGAAAACTTACCACCTTTATTATTTACAAAATGGAAAGAGACATACAAAATCTGATCTCGGGACAGATTTTCACCGTCGGAAGGGACTTTAGAAATGAAATCATATTTAAAAAATCCCCCAATACCGTCCCATACTACCCCATTTCAAAAATATTTAAGCATAGTCCTTGTGAAACATTAAATTATCATTATTTTTATATAATAATCTGTTTGTATTTGTTTCGCGACGCAAGCAGCGGTCAGAACCCCATAGTTTATAATATATATTGTTTTATTTTTGTTTAGCCGTTTGAGTTTTGAAACTATTGAAAAAACACAATAGATTAAGTGCGGAATATCACCTTGTAGTATGAACATTTTCTAACAACGTATATGAAATGAAATACATGTTATACATCACATAATTTAGTGAGATTTTAGACCATAGATAACTATGAATTCTGGAACTAACTCGTATATTTCAGAGACAAACTATAATGAAAAATATTTTCTTCATTCATGTTGTATAGCGTAATACTGTGTTTGGTCTACACGACAAGTGTATAATTTAATACCTCCGTGGTTATAGTAAGTGGTTAGTTCGATAAATTGAGTGTTTGACGTGGTTAGTTTGTTAAAACGTTGTTGTCATTAATACGAATTTCGTAATTCTGATAAATTTCATTTATGGTACAAAACATATCTGTTTTATTTTGTAATGTTGGATGTTGGATGTTTTCCAGATGACAATATACCTGTTGCTTATGCTGTTAAAGGCTTTACTGCCAGGTCGAATATAAAATGTTTACAGTCCGTCTGTGTATACTCATAAACATATTTTTACAGGTTTTTACAATTCATCTAAATTTAACTCTGGCATTTTAAAATAACTTATTAAATAGTAGTTGTAAAATGATACTCGTGCAGAACCAAGCTACGGTTGTGTATCATAAATGTTTTACGGAGTAACATTAGAAATAAAAAGGTGAATGGATTTTACTACAACATGGGAGACATAAGGGCGAGTATGTTTTATAACTATATTCAGTAATATTTTTGTTGATGACTTTTCTTGGCGACATCAGGTTTACCGTGTATTTCTATTGGAAAAGCTTGTTAAGTGACTTGTGAGCTTGTCTAGCTTATTAAGACTCCTTTGACATTGATACAAAAATCTAATTATTCTGTTTGTTTGAAAAATAAGCTAAATCTTTTACTTGATATTTTAAGTATTTTGTTCTATATCTATGTTAAAAATAAATAGGCAAAAGTTTGCATTACGATCCCTCGCCATATTACGGCAGAGGTACCAACATATAAGCAAGAAAATGCTTTAATACGTAATTTTAATGTTCAATTATATTTCTAAATGTCTTAAATAAATCAAAACAGAAAACATAATTTACAAAATTGAATGTAAATAATTAATTAAAAACAGAAAATTAAACATTTTAAACTTAAATTCAGTTCACAACTTATTTAACTCATTAAATGAGGCCCCTAGAAGCAAAGGGGCAAATAAGTGACATTTTTGGAAAAATGAGATAACTGCATGGCTGAAGTGGAAATTTTTCATTCTGTTCAGAAATGAAGGGATATAATAATAACTTCATTTTAGTGCTGCTTTCTAGAGGCAAATCACATAAACTCCAAGCCAAATGTGACAACTGTTTGGCAGATAAGAGATACAAGCGCATTTGTACCCATACTCTACTGTGTCAGGTGGCTTTGAAGTGATTGTACATGGACAGTGGTATTGTTGCTCTACAGAAATTATAATTTTTTACACGTTAAAGAAAACTTTTCACCTGATTATTAGACTTCAACGTTTCATCAGCTTTTCGTAGGCGAGTGTTGAATACTTTATTTCTCATTGAAAGCTGTTATAAACTGAGGCAGCTGATATGGATGAACCTAACCTAGAATCTGAAGGTCAGTTTATACCACATGCTTTAACTGTTGTTAATAGTTACCAATAAGCCGTGATTCCACAAAATACTACTCAGTTTCATCATTAATTGCCAGGTTTGACTTACCAGCATACAAATTTCAGGCATTCATGTTATCAAAAATTAACATTCTCTAGGCCTAGCCTGTTCTTGTGCATCATTAAACTAGGCCTTAGCCAAAGAAGTGTACAATACATCTTATATTATTGTAACACTTCTGCAAGGATTTACAATCATTATTCTGTGCCATAGATTAAAGGCCTAATATACTTCAATAAGTACAGTTTTTATTGTTGCTTTACAGATTGTGAACCTCTTCATCGGGAAACGGTGCTGAAAAAGATCATTTTCCCGATGAAGACCTCAGCAGTGATAGTTAGGTAGGTAAAAAATCATGTCCAATATTAACTGAACTAATGTTGACCACATTTTCATATGGGCATTTTCTTATTATTTTTGTTTGCAACGAGCAACACTCATGAACCCCTATCGTGCCCATGTATTATAACAGTTGGATGATTAAAATGCAAAGACAATCAATATTAAAATAGCTTTGGAAGGACTGTAGTATTTATGTTGTTTGCAGATTCAGCAGATGATTCGGCAGCAGAAAATGAGAATCTTAACAGACAAATAGAAGATCTACCCGCTAATGCGATTCCTCCGCCAAACCTGACAAGAAAAAAAAAAGGATCTGGAGATCAGATATGTGAAAGAGAAACCGAACCAAAAAGGCCAGAAATATAGGGGAATCGTACAATTGACCAAAAGCAAAACATTCATGAAGCTAAAAAGTTACAGGAACTTGAAAACCACAATAACAGGTATGCATGTACCAATAATATCACCAGAACAAAGATTGTCCATCTTCAAACAGTATTGGGCATTAAGTTATTGGAATCTCCAACAGCTTTTTTAAATGGAACTATAGAACTAGCGCCAGTAAAAAGAAGAAACCTGAATGAAGTTAACAATAAACAGGTGCCATGTGTTTACAATCTGGGAGGGTTTAAAGTATGCAAAGAGTTTCTAATGGAAACTCTCGATGTATTTAATAAACGTCAGAGGAGCAAAAGATGAGTGTCACAACAAAAGAGGATAACAGCAAAGTGGCAATTGTCTTTGATTTGCAAAAAACTATGCCCACTCCTAATGTTTCAATTTCTAAGGCATATTGTCTAAGACAACTCTTTACGTACAACTTAGGTTTTCATAACCTACAAACTGGAACAGCCCATTTGTTTATGTGGCACGAAGGACAGGCCTCTCGTGGTTGTCAGGAAATATCGTCTTGTTTACTGAAGTACATCAGAAGCCTTCCCCCATCAGTGAAACACATAACAACATCTAGCGACACCTGTGGTTGCCAAAATAAGAGTCATCATACAGTCACATTTTGGCTTTACGATGTCAGAAACACTAATATTGAAACAGTAGATCACCGCTTTTTTGTATATGGACATTCTTATAACTAGTGTAACCAAGACTTTGGTTTAACCAAATAAAAAAATAAAAAAGACAAACAACCTCTATGTCCCTCAAGATTGGATGGAACTAGTAACTTCTACAAGTAGGAAGTTTATTACAGTGCAGATGGAAGATGAAGATTTTGTTGACCTTGATGCGTTTACGCCGTACTTTAGGAAGGCCGTAAATGGCATACAGAGTATGCAATGGCTACATTTCCAAAAGGACAAACCTTTCACCCTGTTTTACAAGACAACAGCTGGGAATAAAATTGAAGAGTTTTGTGAGCTTTCAATGAAATCCAATAGAGCTGGAAGAATCCCTGCCTTTCTGCCTGACCTAGTGCCAGTACCAAACGAAAAGAAACCTCTTATCAAACAAGCTAAATACTCAAACCTCCAACAATTACTAAACTATGTGCCTCCAATTCACCATGCGCTTTTCATGAATCTACGAAATGACGGAGAATGAGGAAATTTGGAAAGGATTGAATAGGAACAAATCCAAATCGAACAGGAAAAGGCGAAATTGTGGATTTGGATCAGAACTATGACACTGATGATGATCAATGATTTGGAAAAAAAAATGTGAAAAATAAGTTTGTATTTTATTAAATAATAAGAGCTTTATTATTATGTGCTCTTTTAATCATTTGCCTTTCTGATTTATTTTTTAGGAGTCCCGTCTAAGTGCAGCTAAGCAACCTAAATATAACTTTAAAATACATAGTTTCAATAAAAAATATATATATATTTTTTTGCAGCAACTACTAAACAAGGACTACAATTACCAAACTGAAAAAGGCGATAATAACCACCCAGGTTTTTCGCCTTAAAAAAAAAAAACTGAAAAAGAAAATAAATATGAAAAAATCATTGCAATTACAGTATGGGCTCATCTTTGAGGTAAATTTACTTAAAACTTACTTTTTGTCACTTACGGGTTTAAGTGCCTAGTAGCCTCAAATACTATCGAATCTTTTTAATGACAACGGACTGCTCATGAAAACGTAAATACACATGATTGCCGAACATTCCTACAACTTTATATCTTTATCAAATGCTATAAATACCATATGTTCACCGTACTTTACACCAAACTACTACTATATCATAATTCAAATACCTATCACTATTAAAATAATGTCCACTTTATTCTTTACTATTTGAACAGTTTGAAATACTGTTTTTGGTAATATTGTATAACTTGACATTTTTTTCTCTTCTACATAAAAATAAAATATCTCTTTCATTATCAATCATCATTCCCGTGAAAATATCATGGTATACAATAGTATTTTTGCATTTGCTTCTCCTCGGGGGTTGGTGAGTGAAGCAAACATGAAGTGGAGCCCTCTAGTAAACTTTAATAGAAAATTGTTCTTTATCATTTTAGCAACTTTCATCTTTAGAATAACTAAAATAGTGTTGCTCATATTGTACATTTCCACTGCAAGTTGAAAAAACAACATATGGTTACATTGAAACCTTGTTAGAGTACTTACCTATCATTAGAGGCTACTATTATGAACATGAAAATGAAACTAGCTTTGTGTACCAAAATTAGTTAAGTTTGTCGCTAAGATGAAAGCCGTATTCTGTTGTCGACGTTATGTCAACCTTATATTATTTTCATGTCTCATTTAACCACGTACCGTCTCCTAAGGGATGATAAGCAACATGTTGACAATTGTTGTCATGTTATGAGAGAGGGTAGGTCTTTGTGATGTGGCGATATCTGTCAACCCACCAAATAATAAGGAAAGTCCGGTCTCGGGGGGGGGGGGGGGGGGGGGGGGGGGGCTGGCAGAGGGTTGTAAAAGTAGCTCGGTTCGTGGTATTACATCAGTGATATATACGTATAAAACTTTCAAGAATAGACCAAGGTGGCCACATGGTGTAAATTGTAGAAGGAGAGTTTGTGTACTCGAGATATGATTGGTAACTGTTTGATGACTTATTATTTAAAAAATGAAATACGAAATGTTGAAAACAATAAATATATTATAATAATAAAAAGGATTCAATAAAAATAATTCAACAACGCAGCTGAAACATTGACTGAGTTAAGCGAATTTCTAAAATTAAGCTTAGGCCTGTGTGTTTTATGGTTTAAACCAATTACACAACCCTCGGTTTGGGAAACTAGTCCACTCACGAAGACGTTGAATAGCTACCTGCATGTTCAAAATATATAAGTAGATTTCGTTTTCACCTCAGCTTTCAACCCCGGTCAGCTTCGTTCCGCTCGCAGCGGAAATCTCGCTTTGCGAATTTGCACCTGTCCACCTCAACGTGCGGCCTCGGATTATTTACTGCGATCGGCGAGTTGGCACCTCGATCTTGCTGCCTATTATTTTTGATTGCTTCGCTTCGAATCAGAAGCTGGATTTGAATCGAGTTAATTTTTTGGTATTTTACGTTTCGATCGATTTTTGTTGAACCAGACTGGTTATAATGTCGTGCATACTATAGTTATTGTTTTGGATAAAACCCCAAATACGGCGATACAAATGCAGATTATTGTATACGCTGATAATTTTCGCGGAAATTACGTGGTAGAGATGTGCTTGGTTGGTGTGGGTAGAACCCAACGCATGCACAGTATGGCCACAGGTTTTCTTCTCCTAAAACAAAACGTGTGCAAGTTATCCATACGCTTTATACTTATATTACAATTAAATTATGCATTACAATCGGATAATTTCAAAGCGGTTGGAAATTCGAACAGAGTTTAAACTTTAAAACATTTCAACTGTTAGAGATATTTTAATATACCTCAGAGCCGTTATGGTTAGACTTGGTCTTTTAATTTTTTCCAAAATTAAAAATACATTATTTAAATGTTACAAAACTAGTGAAATATGGTCCGAATCAGAAATTATTTAAAGAGTGCATATCAATGAATGTGGTTTATTTGCACACTACCTCTTTGTTTAACAAATATTAAAATTTTATATCATATAATATAATAGATTGTTCTACCTGTCATATAATAGAATGTATACATAATTTTAATGTTGCTATTCTACATTACACACAGTTTTTAAAATAGTACAAAATAAATGACAAAGAAACTTTTTTACAATTAATTGTTTACAAAAGAGAAACTTAATAACAAAACAAAAAATATAGCAACTACATTAATTATTTTTTTAAGGTTTTCTGCAATATTTCTTAATTTTTAGATTAAACTAGCTGACCCGTACGGCGTTGCCCGTGGTGGTTGGTATTTTCAGTCTTTTTAACGTATTTTTATTGTTTTTAAGTGTTCAGTCAGTGAGTGGTACTTGGCTTTTATATAGCTTAAATAATTAGCCCAATAATTGGTGTTTTAGTTCATTGTAGGCCTAACCTAAAATTATATTCAGTTTTTGATCCAAATCAGTTGTTGATCAAAATCAGCTGTTTTAAGCTTTTCATACGAACAGCTGTTTTTTGTGCCCCAGATAAAATCAAAAGAAATCTTTCTTCTTCTTCCTTAAGATTGACCTTCCATAAGATTAACATTGAAACTTTGAGGGCCACTGGGGCGTAGCCCTAATGTCCTGGGACTTCGGTAAATGGCCTAAAACCTTCCCAGGGTTAACCTGTGTTACTATGCAAAATTTCAAAGCAATCGGATGGACGGTTTGGTAACGCATAAAGGACAAACATACAAACAGACAAACGTACAAACAGACGGACATACATTGAATTTTGTATATATAGATGATAGTTCCTTATATGTAGAGTAAAACAAATATAAATACCATAAGCAATGGTTGGTACAATGTCGGTACTCTCATTATGCAAGTGTAACATATTTTACAAAATAAACAATTTTACTGTACCAACTGAACAAAGTTAACTTCTCACTTACTATTATTTAATGTTTTTATTATATCGTTAAATAAAGTGTAGGTTTACCTGATGTGCGGCACTCGTATTGTTGGTGCAAGATTGAAACAGTTGTTGTAAGAAGTTAATACCTAATAGTCAGAGATATAATGGCGGACTTGTTTATGGATAGTTTTATTTAAAACATTTATTCCACGTAAAAATTAGGCTTCCCCTAAGACAGCGTAAACGACAAGTAGGTTAGGTTTTTACTTTAGATAAAGTATCCCAAAGAAATGTAAAAAATATTAATTTTTCTTCATTTGAGTTCATTTAATCCTCTCTCCCCATATGAGTAGAATAGTAATACAAATAACACTAACAATAAGTATAATAATAGTACTTTTACTGGACGAAGAGTAGATGTGATTAACCGCATAGCAAATTACATATGTTTCACATTTGCTAAAGCATATAGCAAACCGAAAAGAAAATCATAGAAATAAACGAAAAATACAAATACAAAGAATAATTTTATAAAAAAAACTAAAATTTTTGAAATAATAATAACTACTATTAAAAAATAATGTATACAATTTATGAAAGATAAATATATACAAATTGTGTTTCAGAAAGTAAATTATAACTAGAATCAAACTATACTGTACAGAAAAAGAAATTTAAATATAAACTCATACATATTTAAGAAGATTTTCCTAAACACCATAAAACCTCCAAGTTTCCAAAACTCATCCTATATCATAAAACAACCCAAACACTATACCCGAGGCTTTACCTCATAACCACACAAGAACCAAAATCCCGTCCAAGAGTCCAAAATTACCCCAAAACCTCTCAAGAGCCCAAAATGATCGCCACCAACTACATATTTTTAATAAACTCGATCTTTGAAGCTGTTTTAATACGTTATGGAAATTAGTTCTAAATCCTACACTATGTCACTAGATCTTATACTCAGTTTTATGTCTGAAACTAGCTGGCCCAATCCGGCTTTGCACGGATAGACAAATCAAAGTTAAATGTATATTAACAAAAAATATATTATATCAATAAATATATTACACTATGTATTTGTTATGGGGATTTTTAGTAACTTCGAACTACCCAAACCTCCCCTAAAATTTCGAATTTTTAAAACCCTTTCTTAGTGAGCACCTAGGGCCCTAGAGGAAGCTACATACCAAATTTCATTCCAATCCATCCGGTGTTTTTTTTTTTTTTTAGTAACTTTGACCCTCCAACCTCCCCTAAAATTTTGAAATTTTTGAAAAACTTTCTTAGCGAGCACCTGGCCCCAGGAGAAGCTACATACCAAATTTCATTTCAATCCGTTCTTGGTTTTGGAGAAATCTTGATTTAGTAACTTTGATCCCCCCAACCCCCTCTAAAATTTTGAAATTTTTGAAAACCTTTCTTAGAGAGCACATATGGGCCTAGAAGAAGCTACATACTAAATTTCGTTCCAATCCGTTCAGTAGTTTTTGAGAAATCGTGAATAGTGAGTCAGTGGATTTGGCTTTTATATAAAGATTAGAAGATGTACAAAGCTTCGACACACAGATAGACTGACAACAGAAATGTGCACAAATAATACTCTAAAAGCTGCGAGTTTTTTATTGGCGAAATTTCCGAACGTTTTCACCACTCGCAGTTCTACAGTATTAAAAAGGTAAAAGATTTAGCCTAATGTACAATAAATAAAACCGTGGGATATGCATAAGTTTTCGACCACTCGTGGACTCTGCATTGCATGTTGTTGGGTTATTAATTATGCTGATTGTTTCTGTATTGAGGTGTTTGCTTTACGATTTGTTCGTGGAAATATTTTCAACTCGCAGTTGATTAATGTGTTGATGTTATCGCATGTGTGGAGTTATTAGACTGGACCTGGCATTACTGAGACTTTAAACAAATATACTTTATTTATTTTCATATTCAGAAGTATGTGGTAAAGCCGTGCTGTGCTGGAAAACGATATAGACGCTTACTGATTTGATTTTGTATCCTGTATAACCAAATATAAATGTGTGAAAACTATATTCTAATTGAAACATTTTTTACTACACCTATATACCTCTTTTCTCTTATGTGGGATAAAGGTAGTTTATCTTATCCTTCCTCGTACTTAAGGAGGTGCGATAGTTCATTAAAGTAATAATATTTCTCAATATGAACCTGCTGGGCTGCCTGAGATTCAAATTATGCTAATTTATATCAGTCCTGACTAGTATTATAGCCTATAGTATAAAGCTGCAAATACTTACGACAAATGTCACTTTAACAAATGCCATTCGCAGTTGCAACACCTAATTTTCGTACTTGTAATAGTTCTTAAGCTGCCGAAGTTATAGTGCTTGAAACAGAACTATTGTGCTGGTAATAGTTATAGTGCTGCCGAAATTATAGGGCTTGTAACTATCGTGCTTGTAATATGTATAGTGTTACCGAAGTAATAGTGCTTGTAACTACTTTAACAAATGTCATTCGCAGTTGCAACACCGAATTGTCATGCTTGTAATAGTCGTTATGTTGCCGAAGTTATAGTGCTTGAAACTATCGTGCTCGTAATACTGATAGTAATGCCGAAATTATAGGGTTTGTAACAGTCTTGATTGTAATAATGGTGCTGAAATTATAGTGTTTGTAATAGTTATAGTGTTGTAGAAATTATAGTGTTTGTAAATGTCGTGCTTGTAATTGTTATAGTGATACTGAAGTTATAGGGCTTGTAACTATCGTGCTTGTTGTAATTTTTATAGTGTAGTCGAAGTTATAGTGCTTGTAATTTGTATAGCGTTGACGAGGTTTTGGTGCTTGTAACTATCGTGTTTGTAGTCGTTATTGTTTTCGAAGTTATAGTACTTATAACTATCATGCTTGTAATACTTATAGTATTACCGAAGTTATATTCTTGTAACTATCCTAATTACAGTAGTTATAGTTTGTCGAAGTTATAGTGCTTGTAGTGGTTGTAGTTTTCCCAAAGTGCTTGTAACTATAGTGCTTGTTGTAGTTATAGTTTGTCGAAGTTATAATGCTTGTAGTAGTTATAGTTTGTCGAAGTTATAATGCTTGTAGTGGTTATAGTTTCCCAAAAATTATATAGTTTGTAATTATCGTGTTTTTGTAAAAGTTATGGTGTTGACGAAGTTATATAGATTGTAATATTTATAGTTTTACTGAATGTATAGGGCTTATAACTATCGTGCTAGTAATATTTATAGTGTTGCCGAAGTTATATTAGTTTTAACTATCTTGTTTGGATTAGTTATATTGTTGTCCAAATATAGTGCTTTTAACTATTGTGTTTGAAATAGTTATATTGTTGCTCAAGCTATAGTGCTTGTAACTATCGTGCTTTTAATAGGTATACTGTTGCCGAAGTTATAGAGCTTGAAAATATCCTGGTATATAGAGCAAATTGGCGTTATACCATGCAATCCTTTACAAACAGGTGTATTACTTTTTTAATAAACTTTCTTCTAAAATAAAAAAATTTCTATACAAATCTGTAAAAAGCCTGAAACTACTAATTTACTTTAGAGATGAATGTATGAAAAATGTTTTTGTTTGATATACTTATTATATAGACAAACTTATTTTCTTTGCAATGATGCCTAGTATTATTTCTTTTATTTTATTTATTGCTATATTTTATGTTGATAAATGTGTAATTTGCCAATATCTTTAAGTTATTTTTCACTTCTGTTTGTTTGGTATATATTTTATTGTTCTTTTTAGTTACTGGTGCATTAATTAATTTATATTTATTTTAAATATACAACAATAGAGTTGTTACTCTAATTATATAGTTGAGAGACCTAATATTTAAGCTGGTAGATTTGGATACTTTTACTTTATGCGTTTTAAAATTTGTAATATGTGCGCGTGTAAAGTTTTAAATTTGTGTACTTTTTGTGGTTTTTATATTTTAACAAGTAAATAAGTGTTATGCCTGAAATGTGTGAAAAAATTGCAACGATTTTTTTGTGTAGATCTAATGATGGCGACATAGCAACCGAAACCGGTTGTATGAGTAATAATAAGGATTGTTTGTACTTAGGTAATAAGGTAATTAATTATAATAATTGCATAACTTTAGTTAAACAACAATCTTGGTGAATATTCGCATTATTTTAAATACGAAATTATAGATTATGCTTTAGGAAAATGTAATTATATTAGAAAATGTAATTATGTAATGGAATTTAAATAAATGTAGTATGACGATAGTGCAAAGATAATTCCAAATTATGAAGAAGATTATTGTTGATAAAATATTACTTTGAGACTCATTTAGGAATGATATACTATTGGAAAGATGTATTATATACTAAAGACAAGAAATTGTAGTGTAGAAACAAAGTGACTACAAACGTTAGGTCATATGGATGCATTATTAACTTTATCAAATACACTTCAGAACTGGGTCAGTTTCAATATAGAGATTGCCTACTGGAAAATCCAATTATCTGATATCAGTAACTGAGAGCAATGGCGGCTACCATACAATGTAATATAACTATATACAGGGTATAACGAAAGCTTTGAATCCTACTAATATCTAGAGTACGGTAAGAAATGTAAACTTTAAAGTAGTTGGCGTTAGAGTACATTCGCTTTTATTTGTTTCGCTTATGAAAGATCAAAACCGTCATCGAGAGTCTAACCGATTTGAAACAATAACAG
The DNA here is from genome assembly GCA_018207615.1 of Philaenus spumarius. Taxonomy (NCBI): domain Eukaryota; kingdom Metazoa; phylum Arthropoda; class Insecta; order Hemiptera; family Aphrophoridae; genus Philaenus; species Philaenus spumarius. The sequence goes on from JAGFPH010000008.1 coordinate 1,715,920, forward strand.
ATCGTTTAAAAAAAATGTAAATTTGAATTATGTCCTCAATCAATAATAAGTTATTGAGGATAATAATTCAATCATCAATAAATCGTGTAATTCATTGGAAGTGATACAGCGTTTTTTTTAAATTATATATATATATATATAAATAAAATGTTTAAATTGCCTTTCAATACTCCTAATTGCACTTTGTATAACTGAAATATAATTTCAATATAATTTTTTTATATACAGTTAAATTGCATTTGCAGTATATAAAAAGAAGTTTGAAGCTACCTTCAACTAAATACACAAATCACCTACTAAAGCAGGACTAACTAGGGAAATGTACTTGTATAAATATAGCCATGTTTTATGTGAGTTGTATGTCATTTCTAATAGTAATGTGTTTCTGATTGTTTTTATTGATAAATTTATATTCAAAATTAAAAACAAAACTACATCAAATTATGAGTTATTCATCAAAAACAACAGTGGTTGTTGATTAATACACAAGCAGTTGAACTTGGATCCAGATTATTGTTAAAATTGTTAGGAAATTTGATTAAATTATTTCGTTTTTAAAATTCAGAACGGCATTATTAAATTTAAGTAAATATACCTTTCTGCTACATCTAAACTTTGTTCCTTGTGCAACGTCAATGAAGAGGAAGACATCCAACATTTCCTCGATGTATGGCCACATAATCAAGGAGTTTATACCCCAAAATTTAGGAAAGGATGTGCTGTCTGTAGAAGAATTATTAAATCACTTGAATGGAATTCATTGGACTAAAATAAGTAGATTTTGCAGCAACGCCTGGGCATATAGTAGGTTTAGTTTAAGCAGAGTTTAATGTTTAAGTTATTCATTTTTAGTGTTTTATTTTTTTTTTCTGATATTGGTGGTTTTGTTTCTTACTACTGTTTAAAAAGAGTAATGTTTAGTTGAAATTAGAGGATTTACAAATTTTAATCGGTCAATACGTTTTATTTTTGTTTTTTCTTTTTCCTATGGGTGAAATGTAATGACATATAATGGCCGTCCTTCAGACGGTCTTTGGCCCAAGGGTCAAAAGCTATGATTGTTTTCTATATTAAAAACATATTCTGAATTATGTATAATAAAGCCATATTGTTAATACTATCGTTAATCTAACGTTTAAATATGAATCTGGAAAGTGGGTCATGTGATACATCGTTTAATGTTGCTTTTATGTTATACAAATATTTTGTTACGTGTTTTTTAATAACCCTTATCATAATGTCATTAGTTTCAAAATAGGCGCAAACAATTTATAAGTAACTTAGACCTACGACAAATGAAAGCTAATGTAGTCTACTCTAAGAAACCTTAATCTTTAAATATCTTACATTTACTCTAGATGTCAGGTCTATTCCAGATTTCTATATAAGATCTTAAAAACTTGTACAACTTGGATACTTGAACTTTGGTAACTTGTTATTGATTGAAAAGTAATAAACTTTCAAAAAGTTAACAAACATCGGAGGTTTCTTAATAATTTGATCATATTTACTGGATTATAAAATTAATATGTATGAATATTAAAATGTATTTCAAATCTGTTTAAAATAAATGTATTATTTGTCAGAGCAGATTTAAGAATCAAAGAATGTAAAGTTTACACACTGTGAAATCAGATCGCAATTATAAGGTTTATCAGCCATTGGTGAAACAAATCTAGTCTAATCATTAACCGTTAACATTTTTTAATTGTGTTTCAATTTGATAAACCCTTTTGTACTGCGTATGCCCGGCCCATTCCTTCTTTCTCATTCATAATTTATAATTTGTTTCTAATGTGTAGGTTGAACCATTACCTAAAGGGTTAGACAGAAGATAACATTAATTTTATAATTAAAATTAATTATTAAGTTTTCAATTCGGTAAGGAGTTTTACTACAAGCTTGCGCGATTTACAGCTACTCCTAAGTGAAACCTAACACACAAATTAAAGACAAATTTGTTTAAAATATGAAATAAGCTGTTGATGGAAATGTCTTTTAGAAGTATCTTAAATGTTACTTGACTATTGACTATACCAAGACGGAAATATGTTGTCAATCTGTAAAAAATATTTGAGTTTTGAATATTTAGAGTTCTTAATATTTAATTAAAAAGGTGGCAAATTCATATTTATTTTTCACTTTTTTTAAAGTTTTATTGTTGAAAAGTGGATGATAAGGTATAGTCTATTATTTTGAATGTTAATTAAGTTAAAACATTTCTATTTTGGAAGTAAGAATACAATCAGTAACGTTCCACACTTGAAACTATTTTGAAATAAATATATCGTTCAACAAACATTTCCGACCTACGTTTTCGTTTGACATCTTTGAAAATAGATTTGAGTAAACAAGCTTTTGGTACCTAAATCTTAGTGAAAATACTTTTAAAAGGTTTTCAATGTTACTGGTTTTAGTGGAATTCAGTCAGATTTAACGGAAAACATTTTAAAACAAAGCTCTAGGTTTTCCGTTTGCTAGTTACAGAAAGCGGACTGGAGTTTAGGTCACCTCGGGTAAATGTCAAATAATGTTTTTTTCTTCTGATCCATCTCCATACTTTGAGCTTATACACCAAAAGAACGGAGTTTGTAACAACACACGGAACAAACCAACGAATTTGCAAAAATGTACTCTGTGAAATTTCCATCATAGTCATTCACCCTCCTACTAATTCTACCCCTTCCTCCCCGCTAACACATGGCTCACAAAACGCGAGCACGACGCATTCCTGGCCTTTACGACTTTATTAAATTTATGCAGATGTGGCTTTAATGTTTAACAGTTTGTTCTTTATGAGTTTATAAATAGTTTTCTCGACGAGGCTTACTATAGATAGTGTAATAGCGTTTTTTGATCAAGATTTTCTTAAAATAGATTTAGCCTAAAGTAAGATTCTATAATCGTTAATTAAATAATATTATAGTAAAACATATATGTACCGTTTAGTATAAATGCCTTTATTGCAATAACCTGACAAATGTGTAGTCAGAAAACTGTCTCTCTGGCTCTATTTCATTTTATATGCAACCAACTATTTACGTAAATAGTCTCTCAACGTCTGTATTATAACTCTCGTCCACCATATAAAAGCTGACATATTACATTGTTTACATTCAAAGAGGATTCGGTAAAAACCACTTACAAGAGTTGTTTTAAATGTCACACTTCATGCTAAATAAACGTGTTAGTAAAAGGAACAAGATGTGGTTAACGCACCTGTAAAGGATTCCGTAGCAAATTAAAAATGATTCGACTACGCAGCTGAACCGCTGACGTGAGATGAGCGAATTATGTTTATATATTTTGTTTTTTTTCAACTAACTATTTGGGAAATTGGTCTACTAATGAATTTGCTTAATATCTGCCTGCGTGTACAAAATATATTAAAAGAATATGTTTGTAACGCATCGTCCAACCCCTTCTGACGCACTGTTTCATTCCGCTTTGCGAGTTTTCACCTCGATCTTGCTGCTTCGGATTGCGGATTACGGCACTTCACGAATTTGCATCAAGGACTTCGGCCTCGGATCAGAATCTGTTCTCGTGGTAAAATCCCTCGAGAGGATTTAAACCGGGTTCTTTTGTGATATTTTAAGTTTTGATCGATTTTGGGGAACCCAGCGGGCTATAGAGAAGTGTAAAAAAAAAGTGCAGAATAATCACTTATATTTATTTTTGTAGATAAAAGACCAACAAGTTTCATTAAAGTACGTAAAATGTAAAAAGAAATTAACTTTCTGTAAAAAAACGTGATTTCTTGTTTTATTTTTCGGCCAACGAATTTTTCCGAGCATCCTAGAAAATAAACTTGTGTACCGAATTTGGATCAAATCGGACGTAAACTTCGGCCATTAGAGTGCAGTCAAGTAATATAAATATTATATGTAGGCTATATTGCTATATATATATAATATTTTTAACGACACCATACAACCATGTTTTGGTGTCCATGATTGGTGTTCATTTATCATTCCCGATCTTAGATCTCACCATAAAATACACTGCATTAGTTATTCTTTCCTGTGGAAATTCGCTAAAAAGGAATTAAAGATCATAAAACCAACTATTTTTTGTTTGTTATACACACTTTTAAATATTTTAAAACTCTTATTCGAACAACACCCGTTTTTCTTTAGGTTATTTCTTGCTACAACTTTGTTTCAACTTTGTTTTTTTGTTGTTTAGTTCAGTTTTTATTTTATGTCCATAGGACTAAATAAATATATGAATTGGAATAGCACAGGGCAAAAGCAACACCAATAGCCACTACTATAGATGTAACTATCAACTATATAAATGCTGTTCCTCTTGCTGTTATGCTCAGTATTATGTATAAATGTCTATTTTTAATTCTATTGTTATTGCTTCTTTGATTGAGCCCTTCATCCTGAAAAAGATGAATGTTACAGATTCTGTGACTCCTCAAAATTCGTGTTATATTTCCTATTATAGTAATATGTAATGTATCAAATAAAGATTTAGTGTTATTTGCAGTTCACATTTAGATTTGGGAACTCAGAAAATTCCTAAAGTCTTCGGTCTTAAAAATCTTTAGTTGTCGAAGAACTAAGACCAAAATTGTACTTTTCTCATATATAGTAATTTCACTAATTGTTATAATTTCACTTAAGTAATAATTTACTTTCCGTATAGGAAATATATAGAATGCAAAATATAAAATTCATTTGTCAGTTCATGTACGTACTTGAAACAACTAATTTAAAAATAACAAAACCTGAGTTTTACAACCGTCAATATAGAGATACAAAGTCATAAAGCCACAACGTGGATATTTCGTTGTCTTGACATATACCCCTGGAGGTTCATCAAATGTCTTCAACAAACCCTAACTCCTGTTTATATCTTCTTGCGGCCATGACGAATACAGCTAGTCCAATCTTTGGGATTTTACAGAATACCTATATAATAATATATTTTTCACACATTCTTGTCATCAATGTTTACAGAACACGCTGTAGGCCTTTACAAGGAAAGGAACAACTTAATTCCTTTTAAATGCATCTTTTTGCATATTTATGTTTTAATAGAAATGTACAGTTCAGTTGTTAAAAGTTCCATAATGCTAATGCTAAATACAACTAAAGGGATTTTGTTTTTAGAATAAAGACAAATCTTTATTTATTATAGAGTCACTACAACAATAGTCAGTATTTAAATTTATATAACACAATTACTAAAAACTAAACTTAAAAAAAATAAAACTGCAATCTCAATAAAAAATGTAGAAAACCCTATAGACTGCGCCTGCTTCCAGTTCTCCAACAAAAGAAAAATTTACAACTCCTAAATTGCTATAGCATGACTACAATAGAAAACAAAATAGAATTCCACTAAATAAATAATGTAGGTGGAATATATGAAAATCAATATGAATTAAAACTAAAATATAGGCTATAATAAAATTCGAAATGTTCATAAATTATTTGAGCCCATTAATATTATCAAATTGTCCTTATAAATCTTTAGTTATAAGGACAATTTGATAATATTAATGACCAACACTACCAACAAGACTCAGCGAATTAAAAAGATTTACAAAAATTAAACAAGGACTTAAAAAAAAAACAGTACACGTCATCTAGAGAAAATCACCATGTTTTCAGTTGCATCTAAATTTTTGTTTTAGATTTTGATGTCTCTTAAAAATGCTGGAATCATATTAAAAAGTGTTGGTGCAGAATTCAAGTATGTTATAACAAACACTTCTTTGAATGGACAAGGCAAATCTCTATTATATTTATACAGCAGTCTTTGTCTGTATAAATTCTAATCAGAAAAAAATTTCTACTTCTATGATAAAATAATGATAATACTTAAAAAAATAAATAGTTGATTTAAAAAAAAAGGAGTTTTAACTGCCTAAACTGTGGCAAAGAATGTACATTTCTATTCACTTTCAATATTCATCTTATGAGATGTTTCTTTTGTATCACTGTTGGCCCTTATTTTGAAAGTAAATGCCACTCCAACATTCGATAAGTAACTAAATACTGGATTCTACTAAGGCATGGAAATGTTTTTAGTCATCCATAAACGATTTTTAACAATTACTTTTAAATTAGCGATGGTTTTGAATCTAGAAAATTAATGAAACAGTACACAACTATTTTAGGTCCTAGAAAAACGTATTCGCATTTTCGTAAATAAAATGTGTAGTCAAACAGATCGATGTACATAAAAAAATTTACAAATATCTGTATGTCGACAGGGTTTGAATAATTTTAACTAATTTTCATATTAAGTAGTTTTTGAAAGGAAACAGTATAAATTGCTATTTATTTATACAGTCGGTAGATTTTCTTGGTCAGCTTCTTGTACTTCCCGGTTTAAAATTCATACATGATAAACATTTTGACCTACGTCGCGTCGGTCGGGTAGGTAAAATAAGTTAAATAAATATTTTATACTTCAGCTAATAAAATGGTCAAATTGTTTACTAAATAAATGTATAAAAATACCTAAATTATTTCTTTTTATTTAAATATTATTTTTTATTAGTTATTAGAACGATAGTCATTTCGTTCATTCTTTTTCATTTGTAACAAAATATATAAAATTCCTTTTATTTGTTTTATTTAAAAATTTAATTTACAAGATTGGGTCCGGAAAATGAGAAAAATAAAATAAAAAAATAAGGATGAGGGACAACCAAATAATTGGAGGACAGAAACAAATTAAGGGTAGAGAGACCAAGGGCAGAATAGAGAAAAGATGTTTGAAAGAGCGAAACCAATAGGTAGAAAGTGAAAGAGTTATTAAAGTGGTGGGGAGGTAGAGTTTAATGTATAATAAAGGCAATGTAACCCTCTAAAATTGGGTAACATACAGGTGTTGAAAGAAAGAAGGATAAAGATGACGAAAGGGAAAATCAAAGACAGATAAAAAGAAAATAAAAGGAAAAAAGAAAGAGGAAATAATGGCTACCGAGGCTATAAATAAATTAATTTATAAAACAGAGAAAGATAAGATGAAAAGAGCTTAGGGGAGAGAGAGAACAGGAGATTTACAAAAATCAAGATAAGTATGTTTGAACTATGGATATAACAACAGAAAGAAGGACAGTTACGGACATATGAAGGAAGAAGATACAAAGTAGAAATAAATAATTTGATCACGTAGCTGAACCGCTGACATGAGGCGAATTTCCAAAATGAAGTTTATGTATTTTAGTTTTCTAACCAACTATTTGGGAAATTGGTCTACTAACAAAGGTGCTGAATAAGAAATATATTAGTCGAATTTGTTTCCAATTAGAATAAGTCCCGACTCAATTGCTGCTTGTTTCTGATCGCAACGAAATAGTCGGCCTTGCGGCTCGCATTATGAACTACTTCGATTCGTTTACATCCCGGCCGTCGGAAGCTGCCCCATGTAGATTTGAGCAGGAACTTGAATGTTATTTTACGTTTTAAATGGTTTTTGAGGAACCAGACGTTCTTTTAAGGACGTGTAAAAAAGCAAAATGTTCAGCATAACCAAATGTATTTATACTTTTAGATAAACCCCCAAAAAAGTAAAATTCTATTGTAAAATCTAGGGTTTTAAGGGTAAAATCTTAAATTTTTTTGGGTTAGCGAATTTGTTTAAGCTACCTAGAAATCCAACGTGTGTATCAAATTTAGACACACACACACACACATACAATTTTGTAATACACCTCAAAAGGTGTTCTAGGTTCTATGATCGGTACTTATTTATTACTCCCAACCTTATGTCTCACCATAGTGGTCACTGTATATTCCATCTTGCCTATGGAATTTGCTAAAAAGCAGAAGAGAAAGTGAAGATAAAAAGTAGAACAACACAAAAGAAAGTGTATTGGGGGTGTGTGTGTTTGAGGGAGGGAGAGAGAGCGAAATGAAATAAAGAAAGGAAAAGAAGATAAAAAGGGCTGAAAGTATAGAGGAAGAGAGAAAATAGTGAGCCGAGGGAGGATATGCTTAAATAATATACATAAATATCAGAACTTAAATAATTACCATGTAGGCCGTCTGTTGAATCTATACATGTTCAAAAAGAACCCAAAATAGTATCAACTTTACTTGCTTTGAAATTATTTAAACATGCCTTTAAATAGGTAAGCATTTGTATAAATGTATAACACACTGTCTACGTCACTACGTGCACTACTTTACATACGGCGTTGTTGTGGATTTATGCTTTAATCTAGTTCCATGTAGACTAACTCCGGCGCAATAATTTACTCTCGAAGACATCATGCGACATGGCAATGCAAAGGGTATGTATGCGCCCATTAATATAGTCTAGGCTTTATTAAAACATGCAAATGTGTACACTTCAAGTTGCCATTCCTTCCGATAAGCTGTTGTGAGATTGTTTATAGAAATAATACGAGATTACTACGAACATTTTATTCCAACAAATTGGAGGAAAATAAAACGATGCAAAATTTCAATAATTAATTAAACTTACACAGTATGCATTTGGTAATATATACTTCATTAAGAAATATGGCATATTATTAGAGAAATTAAAACGACAGTTACTCTTATGGGGAAACGTATGATGGTCAATGAGCACCGATCATGGTCAACAAAACACGTTTTCGGATGTCATTAAACATTTTATATTATATACTGTAATTATATACTCATATTTTTTGTACTCTAACAACACTATTTTACGTCAACTATGGTAAAATTTTGGTTCACATGTTAATTTTCTAAGAATGGACGAGGTCGTTAACCAAATAATTCAACAACAGGAATCACGGTTTTTGACCGTCAGTAAAATTTTGTTGATGTATTTCGTACTAAAATGAAATTGTTGGTGTTTTAAGTTAACAAATTATATATGAGATTATTCTGCAAATTTTGTTTTTTTACACGACCTTATAACACATCTCGTTCCCCAAAAATCAATCAAAACGTAAAATACCATAAAAGTACCCTGTTCAAAACACGTTGGGATTTTAACGCTGTTCTAAGTCGTGGCCGAAGGCCGGGAACTCGAACGGCCGCATTTTATATCCGATATATATCTCCATTATGTAAAAAAATCGTTTGGATCTACACTCGATTCCACGTTCACCGTGCAGTACAGATCTTACGGGAGAATAGACATGCTACTACCATTACAGTGAACATCACGAATATTGTCATGTGGTTTGCATCAACTCTCCGAGCGTTGCATGGGAGTTGATGTTTTTTAGTTGGCTACTATCGCATGGACTGTCGTATGGATAACATGGCTTATGGGCTCTCTGTACTGCACGGCGAACGTGGAATCGAGTGTAGTTGACGGCAGCCCCCCATCCTACCCCAAGCGCATCTGTACTAATCAATCGTCATTTCTGCGAAAATTATCAGCGTATACAATAATCAGCATGGGCTACGCCAGCGGGGGTTGGTGAGCAAAGCGGGAATTTACCGAGCCATCTAGTTTTTAATACATTTTGTACTTTTAGCAATACCGTTTTGGAAATGTTTAAATTTAAATGACGCATAGCTCGAGCTATGTTTATATTTAAAATGACTTAGAAAACCAACACAACTTCACAATGTTGTTGGCACTTAAGTTTATAAAAATAGGCCTAGGGATTTTCTTGATTCATATTGTGAGAAATAGTGTGGTTTCAGTTGAACACAATTTTTTTTACAAATTCGTTTCCTCGCTGTTCGTGAATCACAGGTGTTCCGATACAGACTGTTTTATTTAGTATTTGCTCCACCTTCAAATCAAAAGAAATTATTCTTTATTAGCAAAACATAAAATGCATAACGAAATTATAAAATGCAAAGTACACAATATATTATAACTTAAATTACTCTTAAATAAAAAATTTAAAAAATCCCAATCTTCAGAGTCAAAAATAAAATAATAGTCATATATACACTACTGTATACATTCCGACCATTAAACACTGCTTATTAATCGCCTAAACAAACCTTAACAAATAAATAAAAAAAATATATAAGTTATACACATAAATGTTTGTACAAAGCTACCCTAAAATTGTGATTCCTTTTATTCAATTTCCATAGGAATGACGAGATATTGTAGTGACTCTTATTGTTGAGACATAAAGTCAAAGTTTTCAATGAGCACAGATCATGGTCCCTAACGGCTACATTTTACGCCCGATTTTGTTCAAATTTGGTACACTCTTTTTCTTCGGACGAGTTCGTCAGCGAAACAAATCCAACAACCGGGAGTAAATTTTGTTTTTCTATAGGCCATTTAGGTCCCCCAAAATAAACAATAAGCTAAAATATTATAAAAGTGCCCGGTTTAAATCCACGTGGATGATTTTACCCACTAGTTTATCTTGCGAGCGAAGTGAAGTTATCCGTAATCCGAAGCCGCAAAGTTGAGGTAGAAACTCTCAAAGCACAGTCAATAATTCGAGGCCGTAAGGTAGAGGTGCAAACTAGGAAAGTGCAGTCAAAAATCAGAGGCTGCCAGAGGAAGCACACTCGCTTGTGAGTTTTTCCAATGCGAGCGAAACGAAGCAGAGCGTGAGCCGTGGCTTGAAGCTGAGGTGCAAACAAATTACACTAAATATTTCATACATGCAGGCTATTCTACGTCTCCGTCAGTATTCCACATCAATTTCCTAAATAGTTGGTTGAAACGCTAAAACATATAAATTTAATTTTTGACTTAATTTTTAACTTGTACATAATAAAACAACTTATTGGAGTTTGAAAGGAGATAAAGGAGTGTTTTGTAAATGTGAACAGATTAGGAAGAAATCCATTTACGTGCTTAGCACACCGAATCCGTGCTGCTCCATTAAAACAATTGAGGTAGATATAATTTAACGAAGCCTATATTCTAAATAGAACGGTTTACGTTCGAATACAAATGATATAACAGACTATATCCAACGAATCAGTTTATGTTCTAGGATTTAACTGAAGTCACACATAGTTTGTTCAGGAAGTGTTGTGAGTGAAGCGACTTACAATATGTACGGCCTCTGCAGACAGTGTCACACGCGGATCCACGTGAGGTGCCGGCCACTTGACTACCGACTGGGGCCGACTGGGAGCTGTGAAACGGGTGTAGAAAATGAAAAATTGTGCTTGACGTCTCATTCTATTATTGCGTTTTCTAATATTTTTCTTAGTTTCTTAATGGTGTGCAACATTCCTCGGTCAATGTTTCGAATTCAGTGAGTACAGTCAGCCTTGAAAAGGCTAGCCTATGGCTAAATTAATTGATAAGGCGCTCTAGGGTGACTAGAATATCGCTTGTATAAATTTAAGATTTTACTGGTGGTGATCTTATTTTTGATTTCCTCCATGTGCACACCACATTTAAATTTGCAGAATGCTCAAAAGTATAATTATAGTAGTTAACAAAATTCGCCCTTATGCGTTACTGTTTTCAATTGACTAGACTGAAAATCATGTTTTCATATTGTTTCCAAGCAAATAACTGAATTTAAATTTATAATTTACATTTTTTGTCAAATACGAATTGTAATTTAGATGTTCATGGATGATTTCCTTCAAATTACAAAAGACTATCATTCAAATTCGATGAAAGATAAGTTGTATTGAAGAGGGCAGAATGGGACTGTTTCATCCAGGTATTGTACATCCTTAAGGTGCAAAATTGAGGACTTTCAAATGATTCGTTTGTCAGTATACGTAACTCTATTACACCAAATGTATATCATTTATCATTCCACACATAATAAAAACCTGCGCCTACTTTAGTTTTGTAACGATTCTTTGGGCAATGTATTGTAATGTAAATTATATTGATTATAATTGATCACATAATTAGAGGTTAACATGATCCGTCGATGTAACCTACTGCTATGCAAAATGATTGTATTCTTACCTCTTACAATTTTCGCACCTAACATCCACACATAGATAGATATCTATTATTTAAAACTATTAACTAACGCGAGCACCAGAATGCAAGAAATCATGAACTAAACAGGTAAAGTTATCAGCTAAACTCCGTTGACCTAACTGCACGTAATTATTAATTTATGGGCTGAACATGACTCACCAAACGGCAGCCGCGCCGGCATACAACGCCTCGCGTTTACAAAATTAGCCAGGCAAAGATCTACACTTTAGAATATACATTGTGTACCGCAACCATAAACTACTTGCCCCCATTGTGGCTTGGATTGAACTCCCCGTCCGATAACTCCCGTGCTCGTGCATCACTGTGTGCAACAATCACTCATTCGTTAAATCGAAAAGTGACGATCCGATTTATGATTACGATCGTTGGCATGTCATAATATATTTGACAAACTTATCTAAAATATTTCTTTCAATTGATATATTTAAAATATAATATAGACCTACTTATATACAAAGTGTTCAAAGGTCTCTTTAACCTCCTTCATTATTTTTGTTACTAAACATAATTTAACAAAACTTTGTACATGTTTTGTGTTGCATAACATGGCATATTTGTGACATATCTGACCCTCAATAATTTGTGAGGGGAGCTTGTGGAGAGGATTAACAATTTGAAATGTAAAGATATGTCATGTAATACACCAATGTAAAGCTTATTAGGCCCTACACGAGAAACAGAATGGCGTAAACTGGAGCTTCGAATAGGCTATTGCTTCGTTTCAAAGTAATGGAAAATCAAACTCTGGAAGTTATATTTTTTATTATAATATCAAAGCAGGTTATTCATTTTTTAATGTTAGGAATAAGAAAGCTAGGAGTTGCAGTTAAATATAACACATTTTATAAAAATAATCTGTAAATAAATGTATTACGGTACCACTAATTTATCTGAGTTGCTATGTGTTCTTTAAAAACGTTTGAAAAATAATGTTCATATAAATGGTCATGGTAAGATTTTTAGATAATATTTTAATTTTTTGAATCTGGTATTCACAAAACACCTTTTTTTTAAAAAAAATGCTTAACCTCAACAATATATTTTAAAATACTAACTTGTTAATATTAAAATAAATGTTTAATGTTAGTAATATTAACTAATAAATAACCCGCTTTGATGTTATAATAAAAATATCATTTCCACAACTACTTTATTGTACATTACTTTGAAAGGAAGCAAGATGATAAGCTCTAGTTTACGCTATCATGTTTGTTTTTTTAATAAGCTTTACAATGGTGCATTACATGACATATCTTTACATTTGAAATTGTTAAGCCCCCCCCCCCCCCTGCCCCCACAAACCTTAGAGGGTAGGATATGTCAATAATAAGCCTTTTTATACAACACAAGATACAATTGTTTAAATTATTTCCCCTAACAATACTAGTGAAGGTGTTAAAAGGATTTTACTAACACTCAGTACATAGGCAAATTTAATTATATACAAAACATTTATTTTACCCTTTATGCCTTCCCTAATAACCTTACTTGGGCCTACTTAATACGAACAAAAAAGGAGTTGAAGTCGAGGGGTTAGGCATGCTTAATTCTTTTCTAAATTTTTTAAGTTTGAATCCAGACAATAGATCAACTGATGTTTGTTTAGTTGGTAAAACGAATTGATTTAGGGGCTTTTCGCCTTAAATGGAATGAATAAAGAAGATTAGAAATCAACTTAACTTTGTACTAGTATTTTGTTATCTCAAAGCTAAATGGTGCATAGCATATCACTAGTGCTCCATTGATCAGAATTAATGTGTTAGTAGTAAGACGAAATCCCCGAAATAACACCGAAGATTAACACCGAAATAGATATACATAACAACCGAAATATATTTACACTATCGAAATAGATATACATTAGCTTTAAAAAAAATGTGTAGATCTTTTCATTCCAACAATTCTTTGGTTCAACGGTTTACTAACCCAAATCGGGTAAGTTGCCCTAATGGCAGATTTTTTTAAGTATTTTGAAACCGCACAAAGAACATAACCCATGTTCTCTGGAATGCAGTATTTAACACATAAATTCAAGTATTGTTAAAATCGGATTGGTATTTTTTGAGTTCAATCTTATTACACAACATACCAACTCTACCCCTATATGTTATTGTAAATAGTTAATTTCATGCTAAAGGCTTCGCCCCCACTCGCTTCGCTAACGAACCCCGGCGAACAGATTATATTATTTCTGATATTTTGACGAAATGAAGATTGAGTGGTGGCCTATATATAACTAATGTAAGAAAGAGATCGAAATATACACGACCATTGATAATCATTCGAATTGCGGCACGTGTTGTAATTTCACAATTAATATTTAAATAAATTAATAATCAACATTTCAAACAAATTTTGATATTACTAACTAAAACAAACAATATAGTATGCTACACAAGATTTTTATCTTATAATACAGTAAGCCTTTGGTTTTCTTTTTACCTAATCTAAAAAACTGTTAGTTGTGAAAAAATCTGATTTTAAATTTCTCAAATTGGTTGCAAATAAACGTGTTTTGGTTTATTGTAGGCCTATCTTAAAATTATGTTAAGTTTTTGATCCAATGTTAATAATGTTGTATTTATTATATGTAACAGCAAATGTTTGAATTGAACTATAATACAGTTAGCATTTTGAGTAGATTTTATTTGTGTTTGCTTTTAATTTACTAACCTAATATATAAAAAAGCTGTTGTGAATAATAAATAAGGATTTTAAATTAATTTGCAAAATTGGCTGCTTATAGTAATGAACGTAAACAAACATGCGTTGCTAAGCTTTTGATCTAAACAGCTGTTTTATCAGAATTTTAACTATTCTTACGCTTTAAAAATACAAACTTGGTAAAATACTTCCTAGTGTTCGTGACGACCCCATAAGAATAAACCTTTAAATTAACAGTTTTTGCTCCATGTTGATTCTATGTTAGTCATTCAGTCAGGATAAACTCTCATATATGCATATATATAGCATAACATAATCCTTGATATTGTTACAGAAAAACTTGTTTCACACGACTCTCTCTCTACCGGACTTTGTCCCTCTCTTTATGTCACTCCAGGGACCAACCTTTCCTTCACAATATGACATCTGACGTCACAAACTCCCCTGTAACTGGCTTCTCTTATTACGTAGCGTTCTGTCATCATATTGTTTTTGTCATTTCACCTTCAGAGTGTAAACATGACGAAATGACCGACGCGAACGTAAAATAAAGGACGTTATCCTGAGACCTCAAGCCTTTTCTTGACGTTTTATGTTTTCCCAGGATAAAATTGAATTATTTTTACAAGCAGTACCCTACTTTCTCTGAATAATCCAATGATACTGTAGTGAAACAAAGATAAAAACCTAACATAGTAGCCAAATTTGCTTAATAATTTTATTTTATTGTTGAAATTTGCTTGGTTTTATTTTCTGTATATATATTTTCTGGTAATTTGATTTTTAAACAACAACAAAAAAAAGGAGGAGATTATCAATTCGACCTGCAGTCTATGTATTTGGTTTATGTATGTTCACGGGAAGTCATGAATCGATTTGGTTAATTATGTTTTGTTAAATACAGTACGCTTAAACTTTTGTACTTTCGAAGTAGGAAATTTTGAAGAACGCAACACTTCCAACTTACGAACAATTTCAAAAACCTTCCCATTTTTAGGGAATTGCCATAGAAAGATGAGCTTTTTCAGTGACTCTTATGGTAAAACCTAAGGTCGGGAGTGTTCAATGAGCACCGATCATGGCCCCCAGAAGACGTTTCGTGGTGTCATTAAAAATGATATATGTGTTTGCATTCTAACGGTCGTATTTTACGTCCGTTTTGGCACAAATTTGGGACAGACGTTGGTTTTCTAAGTCGTTTGGCGAGTTTGTTAGCAAAAACAACCCAACAACAGGAAGCTCGTTTTTTGACTGAAAGTAACAACGAAGTATGAAACATTTTTTGGGTTTTATCTAACTTAATTTTTGAAATTCGGTCAACTCATGTCAGAGGGTCAGCTTCGTGATCGAACTATAAAAAAAAAAAATAATGTAATTTTATGATAAAACCCAATGTTTTGAGAATTAGTGTTGTTAAAATTTTCAAGTATCCCTATTATTTTAGGAGTTTTAGCCTAACTTGTAATAGTGAAATAAACAATAAATTAAATTGGAGTGGTCACAGCTTCCAAGCGGTTGTATGGAAGCGGAACTTGTTAACAATTACTTGAAATTAGCAACAGTTGTTTCCATTTTTAAGAAGATATATAAGTTTTTGAAACTGATGTCCAATTTCTTTAAAGGGATGTTACACTGTAAATAATTATCATTGAAAAAAAATTTAATTTGTTTTTTGATAATACATTTTGTTCTACAATTCTCCCTCCAAAATAAAATTACAATATAAGTCACGATTCACCAGTATTTCATCAGAAAAATTATTTTTTCTGGGAATGCACCATTTTACGGGACTTGAACTCTTTTATTTTGGCCTATTTTTTGTTGTTGGTAATTTTACTGTGTAGTCTTTGCTGGTAACTGTATTCCCTGAATTGTTTAGTAATACACGTATAGAGGGAATTAAAGCACCTATGTGATATATAAACACATCAAACTAAAAATATCCAGTTATCTTTGTCAATGCAGTGCACTAAAAAGCGTTAATTTAATCGCGGTTTTCTGTGTTTTTTCGACGAAAACGTATATTTCTAAATATAACTACTTGTATACAAGTAAGGAATTTGCTTATCACTTATTCTGCAGTTGTTTTCCTTCATATCTAGTTGTATTTATGTTTTTAAGTAGCCTAGAAGTAAACAAAAAAATAATGGTACAAAAAAATAAGGTGACTCATACAAAAATTACACATTGTACCTATTATAAAATTTTAAATAGAGAACTTTTAAAATGTAAGTTTTATAAACATAGCGATTCAGTTGCGTAGTCAAATTATTTATTCTAGACAAAAATTTTAGTTTTATGATTTAATATTTTAAATTATTTTTCCTAAAGTTTGTTACACAGAGTACATTTTGGGTTGTGTATATTTCACTTAAGTATAAATCGAACGAATAAAATAGTTACACTTTATCTTTGAACTGGCCTTTTAAAGGACGTAACTTCGGATCATCCTGTGTTTATGTAGACGCATAAAAGTTGAAGGTATTGTTTAATTGATTTACGATCAAACAACAATGGTTAACGCTTTCTACTCCGTAATTGACGAATAACTAGAAACAAAGAGATAATGACCTATAAAGTTTTAGTTACTTCCTACAAAGATCCTTGAAAGTGATCGTTCTTTGCATCATTGTATGTCTAGGATATCTCCAATCTCAAATATTATTGGAAAATATGAATAGTTTGGCAACAATAACAGTGTTACTAAAGACAAACATATGACTTAGTTAATCTAATTTGGTATGTTTATAATTAAAATATTACATTACTTTTATTTTTATATTTAGAGTTCTGTACCTTAAAAGGAAAATCTAATCTTTATTGCATGTCTCGTTTATCCGTCCGATGTCCTACCTAATAAATCGATGTTTCATGAATGAATAAATAGCTCACGTTTGAAAATGATAAAGAAAACTCGATTACATTCAAGCAGTGAAAATTCAAAAAACATTTTTCATTTTAGGGATCAAAGTTTA
>JAGFPH010000008.1:1733835-1744785 GCA_018207615.1 Philaenus spumarius
TATTATTTTTTTGTTTTGTTCTAAAAAGTAGCAAATAAAATGATTAAAAACAATATTATTTTGACTACATTAAGTTGGGAGAAAGTTTGTGTCAGTTAACTGATACCGTTTATTTTATATTACAACTAGGCATGAGAGCCTATCTAGCAAAATACATTCCATAATAATAGTCACTGTTTGCTGGAATATCAGCCACCGAAGCACTCCTCATACACCCTGTTCATGTGTAATTAATTACATGTACTTAACAAAGTTATAAAGGTTTCGTCCTCTTCAACCGACGCGTCTTACCAGAGCAGTTGAGTAGACAATTCATTTCAGCATCTCGTGTAGAAGTCTGCGTTGTGCTTCTCTGCAAACCTTTAGTTTCTTCTGTGATGTGTTCATCTTGAGATCACTATAAAGACTAGCATTGCGGATGAACCATGGTGCATTAACATTGCTCTGGAGAACCTTACCCTGCAATGTTTGTATGATATTAACATTTATTTGCCTTCTTTGTACAACCCCACTGCTGTAATCTGTAGGTCCACTTTAGTTTCAATATTTGCCTGTAGAGAAGCAGTTTTTTGTGTAGATCTAATTCTAAGTTTCTCCCAAATAACCAGTACAACTTAATAAATTTCATGTTTAATTCTACCTTCTTCTTTTTGACGAGCTCATTCCAGTTTAGCTTGGCGTCGAGTGTCATGCTCGAGTACTTATCAGTATTAGCCGGAGTAACTAAATGGGAGTTTATTTTAATAACAATTGGAGTGATTTTGAAGTTGCAAAATAAAGATAGGTTGACTTAGTTTCATAATTTTAATCTCCATTTTTTTATCCAACGCTAAATACAGTTTAGTATCCTAAAAACTAAATATTTGAAGTGTGGCGTGTAATTGATTTTGATTAAATTTGTATAGTACATACTTAAAAAACTATAATTTAAATATAACATTTTTTGAAACTAAGGAAAAACTTGTTAAAAATAAGACAGGAAAAATAATTAATTTAAACCCTAATGCAACAAAACCTGTGTGTGATGATTTTAAAACTAGGCTACTTGAATTAAACAGAAAAAAACAAACAGATTAACATAATTAATTATCCTTTTAATCATCAGTGAATTGGATACAATGAGGATTAAATATATATGTGTATATATAAGAGTAAACATAATTAACTTATCATAATTTTAGGTTAGGCCTACATGAACAAAAACAACTTTATTTGCAAAGAATTTGTAAAATATATAATCAGTTTATCAGGCTATTATTCTTCACAACTAACACTTTTTTAAATTAATTAAAAGGAAACAAAAGACTTACTGTAGAAGTAAAATATCTGGTATTACATATTATTTTGTTTCCTTTAGTTGGTAATCTAAACACTTTCTTAAAGTGTTGATTATTGATAATTAATGGTGAAATTACAAGGAATGTTGCAATTCGACTTATTAATCGTCATTTCCTTAAAAGTATTTGGTTGGACCACTCGAAATCAATTTTGAAAAAATCAAAATGGTTGTAACTCAAAAATCTAATTATGGGATATCGATTGAAAACTTATTTAATTATAAATTCAAAAAGAAGAATAAGTAGCATTAAAAAAATAGTACAGCAAACTGGGATAAAATCGGAAAACACGATTTGTTTTTTTTGTCCGCCTTTTTAATCAGTTAAATATATGGATGTACAAATTTCACCTTTGGTTTTCTCTTGAAATACTACATCGAAATGATGTATAACATGACCACCTTCACATTTAAAAAAATATAGTTACATTCAAAATGGCTGATCCAAGATGACGGATAATTTTTTAGAAATCTTAATAATATTGTATTTTTACATAGATGAGGTTCCTCAATCACATCTACCTTAAAATGTTCTTTATATACGAAATATTAAACCATAATTGGTGTTTTCGCACTCTTACGGCCGCATTTTCCACCTGATTTGGTTAAAATTTGGTACACACGTTGGTTTAGTAAGTGACTCAGATGCTTTCATTAGCCAACAAAATACAGCAACGTAGACACTTTTTGACCGGAATTAAAGTTTTTTCGATTTTTCGTACTAGAATGAAATTATTTTGGAAAAATAAATATAAGAGAAAACTCTGTACATTTTGTTTTCTTACACAACCTTATAGCTCTTCTGGTTGTATAAAAATCGATCAAAATCACTTGGTTCAAATACATGAGGGACATTCTAACGTGTGGCTTCTGTTACAAGGCCGACGGCCGGGATGCGAACTCGCTTTTTGTCCAATACGAGCGCAGCAAAGCTGTCCAAAATCCTATGTCGCAAAGTGGAAATGCAAAGTCACACAGCGAGTGAGCTGTTGTTGGAGGCTGAGGTAGAAACAAATTCTACTTAACATTATACTTATACATTTGTCACACGCATTTAGCTATTCAACGACTTTGTATAGACCAATTTTCCTAATAATTGGTTGAAATCCTATATAAACTTAATGTTGAAAATTCGGTCAACTCAAATCAGCGGTTCAGCTGCGTGGTCTAATTGTTGATATTATAATGGTTGGTTCGGACTATTTAGTTTATGACGTTTTGATGTGTTAGTAATATTAGTCAGGGTTAATTTTGTGCTTACTTGACATTACGGAATCCTTGACGCCCAGATAAAAAGTTTTTTATTTTCATATTAAATGGGAAATATTTGCTTGTAAATAAAGTCTCAACTCCTCGAACGGTGTATGCAATTTTGGTTTTTACTTTGTGTAGTATTTCTCATAAATTAAAATATTAAATAAATACATTACTATTATAAACAGATACTTTAAATTTTAACATTCAGTTAATTAACCTCATATAGAACTCTTTATTTGTGTGAGTCTCGATAAAACACTAAAGGCAGAATTTCGAAAAGCAGAACCATAACTTTACACAGCAAACGAATACCTTCTTGCTTGCATCTATTCATGCTGATTGCCAGTAAAGAGAGAGGGTAATTTTATTTATGGATGCTAAGGCGCGCTCTGTATCTTTCAGTGTCAATTTGTCTGCACATTTAAGGGTAACAGGGTTGGAGTAAGACTCATGTGGTTCTTGCAAGGGGTTGTCTGCGCAGAATATACTTTGGGGAGTTGATAACATACTGTAAATTCAGGGGGAGCGATATTTTACTAGATTCTAGTAAATAAATAATCGTTTTATGTAATCAGATCTGAAATGTGGATGTCCTCTTTCTACAACAGTTTGGAATTCGTGAAAATGTGTATCAGAGATGAGATCATTTACATGCATAGAACGTAAGTCAGTTTGTATGTTTCCTGGTTTCGTGTACGTATAAATAAGTAATTTTATTCGTATTTATTCATAACTATTTCAAATGTTCTCAACAAATTAGGCACGAAACCTTCTTGCTATTCCCAATTGCATGTTTTATAATTTATTTTTATTAAAGACTTAGAGGGCTCACTTCGCTCACCATTAGCATCCTACCTACAGTCGCGGCGAAGAAGAAAAAGATTATTGTATACTTTAAAATTTTCACAAAAATTACGATTGATTAGTACAGAGGCGCTTGGATCGGCGTAGGTTGGAGGCAGCAGTGATATGTATCTTAACGCATGCGTAGTAGGTGAAGAGTTTTTCGTCAGGAATTTGTATATAATAGAGAGAAATTTAAACTCAGTCACACTTTTAACTATCCACTACACTCTACAAAATCTTCATAGCACCTCAAACCACTTAAAACAATCGCAAATCTTTCACTTTTTCAATCTGGGCTCACGTTCAGATTAAAAAAGCACGATGAGAAATCGCCCATGTTACCCGGGTGGCAGTACTTAACTACATCAGCAAAATTTTAATCAAAATATAATAGGTATGTTATGAGTTATATTTTTATAAATAAATGTATCTAGTTTACAGCAGTTTTCAATTTAAAATAATATATTTTTAAGTATACATATAAGTGTAACTATTCACACTTCAATTCCTGCTCATATTAAATACTTTATTTTAATTCTCCAATTTTTCAATCACTGCCCAGTTCAATTAAAAAAAAAAAAAAACTATAAAAAATGCCCCTTGATATCCGGAATGCAATACTAGACCCATCAGTAATTATTACTTAAGTACAACAATATTCAAGTATGTAAACATTAATAACAGCCAAAATAGAGAGAAAAGGGGGTTGTACCGCAGGGTGACCCAGGGGTCCCCCCAACCCCAACATTTGCCCCAAAAATTCCACCCACCTACCACTCCCTTTTCAGACCCCAGGCCAGAAAATTCCCCTCACCATCCCCGGATCCCCCTTCAAAACCCTCCTACCACCCCCTTTTTCTAGCCCCAGGCCCAAAAATTCATCCATCCACCCCCAAAATTCCACCAAAAGATTTTCTGATAATGTAACGCCATTGTTCAAAGCACAGACTTTATCAGTCAGAAATGCTTTTAAATCAAAGTTAAAACGATTCACAAATGTAAAAGAAGTTGCGAATCTCCTGCTGATAGAAAACAGTTACTAAATCCTTAACAGGATAACCCTATTCCGGAGGCTAAACCACAAAAACGAACTACATTTCCAATCTTCTTAATGTTTAATCAATCATACAACTTTTCATTTATTTTGTAGATCGCTGTTTAATTGTTTATAAAGGGAGATGCAATAAAACCTGACGGTTTTCAAAATAAAATAACCTTATAGGAAATAATATTTACAATTTATTCAAATAGTTAAAATATGAACATAGTTATGCCATTTTCATTTATGGAATATAACATCACTTAGGTGTTCTCCACCAACATCCACACATGTTTCTAATCTTTCCTGAAAATTTGCCATTACTCGACGTACCACGGTCATCAGTATTGCAGCAACTTAATTTCTTATGCAGTTCTTTAAATCGATAATTGTGTGAGGATTTGTATAAAAAACTTTCCTCTTAAGTTGGTTTGGCTTTTGGCCTCAAAACCGAAAATTACAAGGAGTTGGATCCGGCTACCAGGAAGGCCATGCGAAACCACCAAAATGTGAAATAAGATGCCCCGGGAACAGTCTTCGGAAAACACTCACTGACACACCTGCCGTGTGCACAAAATACAAACTGTTTAAGTTCGGAGTACGAATTGAGTAGGCCTATACCCTATACAAAATCGCCTGTCCAAAAAACTGAGAATTGGAGAGATTATAATTTCATGAGATTTGAGTAATCGGGTTCAACTTTTAGTTATTTTTGACAGTATTATTAATTTAACGAAAAATGTATAAGATCAAAATATGTATTAAGGAACAAATGCACAAACAATTAATTCGCTAAAATGAGTATTAACGAACTTGTAAGCAATATAGTGAAACTCTGCATTTGTACGTTTCAAGGGGGGTGGAGGGGGAAGCACAAGGGGGAGAGGCGGGGACTTTTGCGGAAATACATGTCTCATAAGGGTCTATCACATATAAAAAAAATCAGCTTTCCCCAATTAGTTGCGACCAATGGCGATTTTCGGCCTTTATTGACTGGGCTATAAGTAAAGTGCGCGACCATATTGTTGTGTTTATTGTGGTGTTGGTATAGGATGCCAAATACACCAACATCTGGGAATTATTGAAATGGCTACAA
The DNA here is from genome assembly GCA_018207615.1 of Philaenus spumarius. NCBI lineage: Eukaryota > Metazoa > Arthropoda > Insecta > Hemiptera > Aphrophoridae > Philaenus > Philaenus spumarius. The sequence goes on from JAGFPH010000008.1 coordinate 1,739,410, forward strand.
AAAAGGTGTCGACATTATTTTTTTGTTAACATTTACGGTTTTACGGTAATTCAGGTTTGAATTTTTTAAACAGCCAGAATTTTAAAACTCATAATTGGATATAACTGTTAACTTTTTTTTAGAATGGATAATTGGTAGGTCATACTTCATGCCAATTTTGAACTCAATCAATTAAACCGTTCAATCAATAATGCACATAGATGCATTATTTTGTTTAAAGAAACAAAATGGCGGATATAAGGAAAACTAATAGTTTTTTTAATCGATATTCTTGATTTTCCCTTTATTTTAACCGAGAGAAGTATTTCGAGAAGTTTGACACTTTACTTACGGTTCTCCTTGTATAAATCATTCAATAAAACGGCAATTATTTATCAAGTGCGCAACATTTCACTTTCTAACCCTCTGCAATTGTAATGTATCGATAAAATTTACAAAATAATATAAAACATTGACAGCTAATGCAATAGCAAAAATATTTATGTATGGACTTATGTCAATGTTATTAGCAGTCTTTTATCGGGGATCACACATTTCCTCATTGTTATGTTCCTGTAATACATGGCTGGAGTAATCGTCCTCGTTGTTCTTGATAAGCCTCCCTGTTCATTCTGTAGAAACCGATCAATTTGGAATTTGATATATCTAATTATTTGGCCGCAACGGATATTTTGTTCAATGTACTTAAGGAGTGAAATTGTTATTCTTTTCCTCTTTCCATAGCACTAATAGTAGTACATGATAATAATATTATCTTCATCACTGCTATAACCAATGCACATCTGATTCGATTAGATTTTGCGGGTTTAGCGGATGTACAAAATGGTGTATTCCGGTATAAGATGAACTTTAAACTGTGGCACAGTACTGTAGTCTCCTGGACTGAGCACCTCTTTTAGGAGCACTGTGTGAGGATGACAAGTTACTCGAGTCGACCAGTCTACTAGTCTCTAGGCTACTTCATACTCGATCTTAGTATCCCCATGTGAAGAGGGTATTATCCTGTACGTAGAGGAAACCATTCGTAGAAACATTTAAGTTTTATCATATATATTTCTGAAACTAAAACTAAATGTTTTTGTTCTGTCATTAACTGCAGCATTGTCTTAGACACTATTTGCTACTGTGTGACATTATAAGCGCTAAAAAGGATAAAGTTTTATAAACATATAGTGGAATATAGCTGGATATAGTTTGCTTTACAAATAAAAATAAATGTCCATACTTCTGTTTTACTATTGTTTCTATCGCAAGACAGTATCCGACTATTATTGCGGCGATACTGTACCGTTATTGTATTCTATTATATTCGGAATTTCAAGCATTGTATTGAACATGAAATGAGTTCGATACTAGAGGTATTCTCAAAATTAAATTAATTTGCATTTTCAATAACAATATGTATTTCTTTAAAGTTTCTTTTATTAGATTTTAACTAAAGAATAATTTATTCGACTTGTATGAAGCTTTTAGTAATAAGTCACTCCTTATTAAACCGATAACGATCAACGAAAACAGTGGGAGGATTGAAAGGTTCTTCGAAAAGTCAATATAGTATGTACTTCCTTCTTACTGTTAGCATTGGTATTGAACAACTAATAAGAATTTGACAAATATAGTACTTCAAAAAATGTGTTGCTGTCGTGTTACAATAATTATGTTGGAAATCTTAGCAAATCAATTATTTACGAAAAAAATACTAATTCTAACGCAAGAAATATCGTCATTAACACTTGTTTTGGGGTGTCATTCAAAACTATTATGCATATGTATGTATATGTGTTCGCCCTCTATCGTGCGCATTTTACATCCGATTTGGTCCAAATTTAGTACAAACGTTGGTTTTCTAAGTGCCTCTGACGAGTTCGTTAGCCAAAAAATTAAAGAAACGGAAGCATTTTTTGGCAGGAAGTAATTGTTTTTTTTTAGATTTTTCATACTAACATCACATTATTTTGGCTTTTTATGTACAATAATAAACAAAAACGATTATTACTATGTACATTGAGTTTTTACACGACCTCATAGCTCATCTGGTTCCCTCAAAATCGATCAAAACGTTATATACAATTAAAACACTAGGTTCAAATATACGAGTGGGATATTACCGTGAGGCAGCTTCTGTTACAAGGTTGACTTCCAGGATGCATACTTGCTTTTTGTGTACTGCGAGCGAAGCGAAGCAGACCAAGGTCGAAGTTCAATATCGCAAAGCTCATCCAATATTGCGAGGCCGCAAGTCGACGTGCAAATTTGCAAAACGAGATGACTTCCGTTGCGAGCGGAACGAAGCAACAATTTAGCTGGAGCTGCAGGTAGATTTACAATCAAATTCAACTTATATATTTCTTACAAACAGGCAGCTATTCAGCTAAAAGTTATAAGTTTTGAAGATATTTCAAGTAAAAAATTGTTACGTCCGTCATTTTGAAAGTTATAAAAGTAATTATTTATATTTGGTACGTTCGTTAGTTGTAATAGGCTATACAAAATTCAGATACAGAATTTTAACTTATTATCTTATCTATTTCTGGCGATAAAGTGCATTTTTGTAAAAAACTAAATAGTAGATTGCGATTAAACTAAGTCGAATTAGAAACAAAATTACTGTTCATTTTGCATTTATTTCAATGTATACAATCTGGTCCTGTAGAGCAGCCTAAGGTTTTTTAATTATCCCTGTGGACAACCTTTACTATTTTCAAGGCAATGCTGTTAAAAGTTTTAAAAGTCACCTATAAGTTGTAATTTTGAAATGTTTGCCATAGTATGAGCAAATAATGTACTAAAATATAATATAACAGTAATAACAAGTCTTTATAATTTCAAGAATGTCAACAGAGAAACTTTCATCTATGATGACTAATTATTTATAATATAATGAATAGGTACATCTATGAAATATACGACTGTAAAGGCTCCAGTGTCGCTCATTATGTTGAGTTGTGTTCGCCGAGTGGATGTAATGCGAGTCCTCATGTTTCCCTTGGCGGCCATAAATATAAAAATATCCTGGAAATATAGGTCTACACCATTTAATTTACTTTTCCGAAGATGTATGAAAACTAAAAGAATAAAAATATTCCCGTCGGCTCAACTTTTTATTAACTGTTAACAAAACTATGCCAATAAATGATGTTTACAATGTGTCTTAAAATGGTTCAAAAGTACCATTTTAAACTGAAAATAATTCCATCATACAGCTAAACCGCTGAAGTGAGTTAGCAAATTTCCAAAATTAAGTATGTATATATTAGGGTTTCAACCAACTATTTGGGAAATTGGTCTACTCATGACCCCGGCTCACTCGCTCCGTCGTTCCGCTCGTAGCTGAAAAACTCCCTTTGCCCCAGATTATGGACTGCTTCGCGAGTTTGCATTACACATCGCTCGTCTTCCACGGACCAGAAGCTGCTCTTTACGGTAAAATCACCACGTGGATTCGAGCGATACTTTCATGGTATTTTACGTTTAAATCGATTTTTGTAAGTACCATACGGGCTAGAAGGTCGGTAATTAAAAAAAATTAACAGAAATATCTGCTATATTTATTTGCTTAGATAAAAACCCAAAAATTATTACGGTAGTTCTATCACAAAAATATCAAAGTAAATTTCCTTTCTGTTAAAATACGTGCTTCCGGTTGTTAAGGTATTTTATAACGAACTCGTCCGATCGACTTGTGTACAAATTTAGACCAAATCGGACGTAAAATGCGGCAGTTAGAGTGGGAACACATTTATACCCAACTTTAGGTCTCACCATAATAGTAACTGCAATAGCTCGTATTTCTTATGAAATTCGTTAATAAAAATTAGAAAATGAATCACTAATGGTCTTCAAACATACCTAGGTAAATTTATCTTCTTTCTCAACTTTATATTTTTGAAAGTAGACTCAGACGGGATACGTATGGATTTAAGTTGAAACCAGGACGGTCTTTTCTACTTCTTTTCAAATTAGTGTCCGTTCACATACAAGTCATCTTTTATTAATATAGAATAGTACAATTCAATGGCTAAAGTAAAACCTTAGCTAAAAAATATATAAAAGAGGTAACCATATTTATTAGTACGAAGTATAGCTACTTTGTTTACAATAAATTGATGGTTCTTCCTACAATTACCATCAAATATCTCCCTTGTCTGTTATAATTATTAAAATATAAGAGAAATATATTTTTTTATAACATGTAATAACTTTTTCAAAGTAAAAGACTCATTTCTGTTGAATCAACTGTTCTTATTACTTAATATTATTATAATAAATTTTGTTTAAAGTAAAATATATTGAAATAAATTTTAATCTGTTATAAGTAAAAATTATTATATTTACCTTCGTATTTCCGTCGTGTAACTTCCTTTATATACGCGTTGCCATAATTTATAAAGGAAGTCACACGACGGAAATACGAAGGTAAATATAATAATTTTTACTTTAAGTAGTGACTTGGATACTGATACACAATGTTCAAATTGTTATAAGTAGTTAATAAAACACTATCCGTTTTCTACATTTTAGGTTAATTTCTCGAAATCGTATTTTTGTAGGACATCATAGACTCGATTCTTATGGAAGAAGTTCAAACCACAGATCTTACCAAGACGTCAGGTACATATTAATAGTCTTTCTAAACTGCCCCTTTTATTATCATTGTGAGATACGTCTCAAATGTCTTACTAAGACGCTGACTACGTATCATACTTTGTCTAAACTTCCTCATTTGATTTCATAGTGAGATAAGTATTAGACGTCTTACTAAGACGCTGGCTACGTATTAATACTTTGTTTAAACTGCCTCATTTGATTAAATTGCGAGATAAGTCTCAGACGTCTTACTAAGACGCTGGCTACGTATTAATACTTTGTTTAAACCAACTCATTTGATTTCATAGTGAGATAAGTATTAGACGTCTTACTAAGACGCTGACTACGTATTCATACTTTGTCTAAACTTCCTCATTTGATTTCATAGTGAGACAAGTATTAGACGTCTTACTAAGACGCTGCCTACGTATTCATACTTTGTCTAAACTTCCTCATTTGATTTCATAGTAAGATAAGTATTAGAAGTCTTACTAAGACGCTGACTACGTATTCATACTTTGTCTAAACTTCCTCATTTGATTTCATAGTGAGATAAGTATTAGACGTCTTAATAAGACGCTGACTACGTATTCATACTTTGTCTAAACTTCCTCATTTGATTTCATAGTGAGATAAGTATTAGATGTCTTACTAAGACGCTGGCTACGTATTAATACTTTGTTTAAACTGCCTCATTTGATTTCATTGTGAGATACGTCTCAGACGTCTTACTAAGACGTTAGCTACGTATTAATACTTTGTCTAAACTGCCTCATTTGATTTCATTGT
>JAGFPH010000008.1:1759367-1782876 GCA_018207615.1 Philaenus spumarius
CGTAACACAATGACACCTAAACACAAGTAGCATAACACAATGACACCTAAACTGTGCAATCGCCTGCCTGCCTAAATGGCCTTTGCCGCAATCACCTGTTGACATAATTTATACAATGTATTTAGGTGTTGTAGTAATATAATTGATGCCTAAGTAATATATAATGCCTACTTGATTTTTATTTCAGTAGCCTACTTGTGACAGCTAGAACTCCAACTTGCACACAATTTGGAGAGTAATACTTATAATTATTATAAAGTATTTAAAATTATTTTTACTTATTGGATAACTGTACTTATATTATTATTATTGTTATTAGCGAATTTCACGAAGGTCAGGAGTGGTCAATGAGTTCCGATCATGGTCCTCATAACACGTTTCGGGGTGTCATTAACAATATTATATATTTACATATATTTTTGAACTCTAATGACCGCACTTTAAATCTGATTTGGTCAAAATTTGGTACACTCGTTAGTTTTCTAAGTTTGGACGAGTACGTTAGCCAAAACCAAATACAACAACAGGAAGAACGTGTTTTGACCTGAAGTAACATTTTTATATTTTTTCGTACTAGAATTAAATGTTTTGTGGAGTTTTATCTACATAAATAAATATAGAAGATTATTCTGCACATTTTGTTGTTTTACACGAACTTATAGCACTTTTGGTTCTCCCAAAATCGAATCAAAACGAAAACCCCATAAAAGTACTGTTCAAAACACGTTGGTATCTGATTGCTCGGTCAGCTTCAAGGAGAGAAGCAAACGAAGTAGTCCATAATCCGAGACTTTAAGGTTGAGGTGTAAACTCTTAAAGCGAGTTTTACCGCTGAGAGCGGAACGAAGTAGCCCGTGGCCGAGGCTGGAGGTTAAAGTACAAACGAATTCTTCTCGTATATTTCGTACACGCAGGCTGCTATTTAGCGCGTTCCTGAGTAGATCGATTTCCCAAATAGTTGGTTAAAATCCTAAAGCAAATAAACCTAATTTAGGAAATTCTCTCAAGTTACTTCATCGTTCAGCTACATAATTGGATTATTTTTAATTAAATTCAACAAATTTTAATATTTCGTTTTTCTAAGAAGTTTGAGAAAGGCACTAGATTTACCAAATGACAAACCGTTTTGATTTATGACCCCCTTACTACTAATAATATCAAAAGTAGGTGTACATTTATAATACACAGATGTATTCCTACATTGTTGTCACCAAATGTCATTCCCCTTCACCACAATGCAGTCTCCGTTGTATAGATTGATTGCTATATATAAAACAACACCTTTAATTTACTCTGTGATGATTAATTACATTTCGTATAAAAACTATTGTTTGCAGTGAAAGCTGAAACAAACGCCACTCGCCGACATGTTTGTCCCACGCTGGTCATAAATATACAACTTCATACAGTATCTGCGAGGTTATAAATAATATACGATGGGCGGAAAACATTATGCAATCAAGAATGTTTAAACAAACGTCAATGTCTATCTAGTCACCTGCTTATAAATCCCTCATATACTGCGGTGGAGATTTTTGTAGGTATTTTTGGAATTTTAAAGTAACTTTAAAACAATATTTCAATGTTGCGATTGTATCCTAGAAATCAGCTACATTTATACATTTTTCTCGTACATCTCATTAGTCTAATGTTAGGAATATTTTATAACTGCAGTTTCATTCTTCTTGAGCCCATCACCAAAACTATAATATAAAGAAATATTGTGCTAGGTACTATTGCTTCATGTACTTCAATTGCTTATTCATGATGACGGCAGAAGAGTACGCACTGTCAATATGTCCGATACCCTGTGTTTTTGCAATCTTTGTAACCAGTGTAATTTTTTTTTGTGCGTTTTTGTATATTTGAGTACAATTGTTATATATATATATATATATACAACAGTAACTCAGAATAGATGCTTGTTACTGAAATAGATTTGTTGTGCTTTGAATAGAAAAGGGTACACGCCACTACATCAATAATTTCACTTTAAAGTTGCCAACAGTCGAATGCAGTGCAGATTCAAAGATGTAGTTTAGGACAATATATTTTAATCATGAATGCCTCTTCTTATATTCATTGTTATTTCATTTTTCTTCTAAATTTTGTTAAATTGAAATATATTCCCAACCCCCACTTGGCTGCTGAAGGCGCACCAACACCTTTTGTATGAGGTATAAAAAAATATACGAACTCGCGATAAGCTAGACGCTTAAAGTGAGAATCTTTGCGTTTTTTATTTCATCGATGATTTCATGGTTTAAACACGTACTTAAGTTTAATGTAACCTCTCATCCTAAAACACGAAGAAATAGACGAATGGGCTGTTGTAAATTCAAAGGCTTACTACCTCTGAAATGTGTTTTGCAGTTTATAATTTTGTAAGTTGTGTTAAACTATTGTACTTTTTGGTACCTATAAAATGGACATAATGCTTTCGTATTGTTTTAAAGTGTCACATTTTTTTAACTTGGTTGCTTTGGAAATGCATGCAAATGCATTAAAGAAACGTGTATTGGTTCAGTTAAGCCTAACTTAAACTATTTTTTTTATTTTTTATTATTATTTTACTATAGACAATCATGTTTGTTATTTCTTATTTCTTAAATTTCGATTTGAAATGGAACAAGATAAAATAATGATCAAATTTATAATCAAACCAATATAACCAACGATGTATATTCATGACAGTTTTAACTTGTGTGGGCATTCCCACGACAGCTTTCTTTCTTTTTCACTGTAATCTCTTCCTTTACTTCTACTTCGATTCTCTCTTCTAAAGTTTATCTCAGTATGCAATAAAATTCCTCTTTATACTCAATGCAATCCACTTGTTTTTACTTAGTATAGTTCTTGATATTCTATGTCTTTTTATATATTTTTATCACTTCAACATTCCAATTTTTATCTGACTAACCTATCTATCCATTTCCAAAGCTTCACTGCTCCATAACTTTCAAGTCTCCTATGCAAATAATGTCATATTAATGTATTTCCTTTCACCAATCTAAAATACTAGTATCTCCTGTGGTCAAAATTTGACAAATTTTGTTTCTAAAGCAATGAAATTCTACTTGTTTTTAACAAAATTAATTGGAATTTATTATAAGTATGCTAATAATTAATTCGCTTATTGGCGCTAAGAGGAAAAAAGTAGGAAAGGGCAAAGAGGAAGCTTGATGGAATTAATGATAAATATTTAGTAAACATATTATTAAATTCCTTAGAAGTAAACAATTCAACTGTTAAACACTAGACAAATTTTAACAAATAAATAAAGAAAAGTTTTAATTGAATTTAAAAGAAATGGAAAAACTCTAAATATTTGTTTAGCTAATTGTTTTGTTTGTTTATTAATATTTTCCCGTGCAGAAAAGGCAAAAGGATAATTAACTCATACGGCCAAAAATGTGACCAAAACTATTTAATATAATTGTTTATAGCGTTTTGTATAGAAAAATATAAACCGATGACCTATACCAATAAATTATTATATTCATTGCCATAGCAACCAACTGCATAAAATAAGAGATAACACAGCTGATTCGGATAACCAGCTAAGCAACAAAATTTTAGATTTTGATTGTGTTACTGCAACATATACACATCATTTTTCTTCTCTGCACATCTAGGGCACAGTACCTTTCGAATGATATAAGCTTCATTCCTCTTTTTTAAAATAAATACTAAACAAAATGTAGGCTACTACACATTTCACGTAAATATAATTAAGTTCACGTAAATATAATTATGAAGAGGATTGCCGGTCGATATTTTCTTTGATGGAAATTGTAGTACTTTATTTTAAGTTGAGATTATATGATTGTTTAATAAAAATGCCTTCTATATTTTAAGATTTTTATTTACGAGAATGATTTTTTTTTAAACGGTAATAAATTGTTTTATCTCGTATAAATGAGAGTTAAAACATGCCGCAATATTAAGTTAAGTCCTATAAGTTAGCAACCAGAAAACAAATTTCCAAGCAGCAGTAATTTGATAATATCAAGGCTTGAGATATTATTTCACGGTTCAAAAATATGTAATAAATTTAAAATTGTAATATCATTTTTGAAATACGTAGTAACATTTTACAATACTCATAAAACCAAACTAATCAAACAAGGGGCTGGGCTGTTACTTTTTCTATGTGCAGATAATTCTATTTAATTTCAACAGAAAATAATAATAAAGATAAAATTATTTTAAAAGAAGAATTGTGTATATTAATTAAAAATTGATTTAAATAATTAATTTCTATAGTTATAAACAAATGAATTAAGTTATAAACTATAAATGTATAGATTAAAAAATATCTTATTCATAATGAAAAACTAATAGTTATACCTATAATAATTCATCCCATATTATTAATAGAAGAATAAGCTATTAATTTTTTTATTGAACTTTGATTGATTCCTCCAAATGAACCAATAATTAAAGAAGCAATTACAGGAAAAACAACTATGGAATTAATAATAATGTAACTTATTAATATTAAACCAGCTAATTTTTGCCATGTTAAAAAAATAAAACAATTAAATCATCTAATACCTTCTATTACTCTTGGAGCTCATATATGGAATGGTGCAACTCCTAATTTTGCTATAAGTGCACAAATTATAATCAAATATGGGTATCTTACTATTAATGATAAACTAATAATTCCTAGTAATAAAATCATTGATCTTACTCTCTGAATAAGACATTTAAAATAAATCTTTGGTCTATTGTATTTTAATAACTTAACCAAGCTTCTTGCCGCTGATAATGAATTTTCCTGTTTGAAGTAAATTTACGTTTAGACTCACTTCAAAAGAAAACTTCCAAAAACTAGAAAAACAGTTTGATAACTTTACAACGCTCCTAATTCATAAAAATAGTTTATTTTGTTTTCAAGTGTACCGTACTTAAAAAGATACTAAGTTGAATTTATATTATGTTTTAATTGAAAAATGTTTTCTATATTATATGTAAAAAATAAAAAGTTTCTTGGCATACAAATAAATTTGATCATAAAATATTTGTTTTTAACCTGATAAAAGAAATTGTAATTTCTGCTATTTCGAAATACACCGATAACATTTTTTGAAGTGAAAACTTTTTTGGTGCGCCGAGCACTTTTTGTATTTGGTCAAATATACAAAATCTGGTCGTTAAAGAAGAAGAAATAGACGAAACAAAATAGGCCGTGGTCTTTCAAAGGCTGGCTCAATATCTGTATGGGTTCAGTCACGTCACACTACGGGTGAAATGGACATTGTGCTACCTCATTTTGTAAGTTGTATTATTTTTATTTTACTATAGAAAGTTGTGTTTATGTTATTTTTATTGTTTAGGTTTAAATTTAAATGATAAAAATAATGATCAAATTTTGGATTAAACCAATGATTTATATACATGACAGTTTTCACTTATGTCGGCAGTCCCACGACTACTTTATTTCTTTTTTATGTAGTGCACACTTAAGTATATACCATGTTAACATTAGCTTATTATGGAACCCCTCCCCCCTGTCCCTCATGTAAGCTCTAATCTATACTACTAATATCTCTGAGTTGTGATTTGAATTTACTGGAGAATGCAAAAACTATTATCAATTATTACTTCTAAACATTTCTAGAATAATATAAAGTTGAGCACACCACCGAGATATTAAAGAAAACTAAGGATGAAATTTGGTTTACAAATATTGATCTTGGATTCATATATGCCAATTCATAGCCATTTTTATATGCACGGTGTTAAAAAATGTTTACTAATAATTCACCTCTGTTTTTTTCTCTGCATCATTAATAGTAAAGACGTTCCAACAATCATAAAAATGCTCCGTTTTCAGTTTAGCCAAAAATTGTGTGTGTGTTTTTTGTTTTTTTGTTTACTAAATAATGTTTATCTCTACGTTAGGTTAGAATGACAAGGTTTTATCTGACCAGACCTTAGTTTTAAGCAAAATGAGTTTGAAGTTTAGTTTTTTTATTGTACTTACACTTTTTTGTTTTCCTATCATCTTGAAATTTTAGAGTTGACATAGTAATTGCATTGTAAATATGGACATATTGGTTTAAATATTGGATGATTAGATTTTTAGAAATTAATTAGTATTGCTTTTTACAGTTAGAACCTTGTTCACCTCCATGATTTAAAATCTTTTTAAAAAGATAGAATGAAATGGTTCTAACAGGCCAGATACAACCGTGTCATTCTTTGAGGTAGATGATTCACAGTTGAAAATAATAACAAAGTACATGGAAACCTATAGCAACCAAATAGAACCATTTCATTTCAAATTTCTATAAACATATGTTGTAAGTTATAACTTTTTACTTCTAGCAAATGGATTATTGGACATCTCAAAGAGATAAGAGTTAGTGCAAAATAAAGAAGAATTCAGATAGAACATTGTCTCGCCAATAGCTGAAAAATGGAATTTTGTTAGAACCTTTTCATTGTAACCTAACGTCTAGATATTTAACCTAGTTAATGTTTAAAAACCAAGTAATCCAATAATCCGTTTCAAAATGACGGGCATTGAATGAAAACAACTCTAACGGTTTTTACCTATTACTTCTATAATACTTTCTAAGCTTTTATGTCAGCTATTTCACAGTGCAACTCACGATAATGGCCAATTTTTATATTAGGAATAATTAGTATATGTCATTTTTATATTAGAACCACGGATAATTTTGTCTGGTAGAAAAATACTGAAAACTATGCACTTACCGCATATGTATTGCTTATAAATCTAAAGCACAAGGCCTCAAATTTGTAGAAAAATACCGAAATTTAGAATAATTTTAAAAACAAATGTTTTATAACTATCCTTAACTTACAATTTTCATGTAAAAAACTGCTGTTTACTGTAACACCTCTAATCTGTTTCTCAGTGCCATATTGGTTAATGTTCTACTTAATATTTTGAAATATTCTCAAAATTATCTAGAATATTTATGTACGGTTTCTGTTCAGGCGCAGGACATTGTTATTCTGGGTTTTAACCTGTAAATTACTCCTGCATAGAAAACTTTATAATTTGACTATTAATTTTAATATTTCTACCAACCTAGCTGTCAGATAATGAATAATTCTTCACATTGATTTAATATAACTAGTAAGCCCCCTTCATGAAATACACCATTTATAGAAATACCATTTAAAAACAACATGCTTTATGCCTACCTAACTATGCTGAGGAGAATTTTTAAATAAGTAAAAGGGTACAATTATAAGGATTACTAAATAATGTAGAAACATTTTGTTAAAATGTGTTATTTACACAATATATTACTGAATGTCAAGAAAGATATACATATTATTTTTAATAGATTTTTATTTCATATTGACATACCAAATAGTTTAAATGTTTTAAATTTTATAAAATAGTCAAATGCTGTAAAATGTAGATATTATTTTATAAAACTATAGGCCTATTTGTAAAGATTTTGTTTTTATATACATTTTATTTATCAAAATTAAGATAGCAATTGTATCTTTTAAGGGGAGTATGACATGCATTTTCTAAAAACAAAATTATTTTTATTTTTGTATTCTAAATTATTCTAAGTTTTGTTGTGAACTACATAATAAATATACAATTATTTTGATGTATAATAATTAGCTGTATTTGATGATATTTTAATTGCAAAGTTGTTTTTTATAAAAACGTTCGCACTCCAATATCCTATAAGTAGTCCACGAAGAGTTGCTTATATATATATGTATGACTTTAAATAATATAGTACACAAATCTATATTTTCTTATGCTATTATGTATTTCATTGTTGGCAGCACTTCTTACATTCTTATTTTCAAATTGTTGAATTTAACTGAAAACAGGGAGTGCAGTGCCTAATAAACTTTAAATCTGGTTTACCGAATTTCTACTTTTTTCATGTTTAGGTACTCATATTTCACACACTGTTAAATATAAAAACTTAAAATTTTTACAGATGTACAGTACAAGTAGGTAGGTATCATATACCACAGATTATGTCATTTCATGTTTTTTTAATATTTTATTAGTCCGTTTAAAAAAAACATAAAATCTGTTTCGTTTAATATTATTGCAAAATAAGTGGTATACAATGCATACGAAAACCTATTTAAACACACCTGAAAGTATGAACAGGATATCTCCAATATTTTTTTTCCGAAAAGCGTACCTAAATATTTAAAATTTAACATTACGTTAAAGGGCACGTCATACTACCCTTAATTGATTTTAATTCATATTATAAGGGGGAAATTAATAATGTAGTAAGTTTATATGTTATACGAAGATGTACGAATAAAAAAAAAACTCTTTCACAAGACATAATTCCAAAATATAATCTACGCTCAATTTTATTTAAATATTACAGATGATGGGTGAATTCATCTGTTATATGTTGTTACTCACGGACGTATATCCGATTGTATATTAGTTGATTATACAGTAAAATCACGTGCAATAATAAAGCACGAAGTATATTATGTTCGCTATTACAGTAATCACTAAAACATATTTGTGTGATTTTACAAAACAAACAAATTCATAACAATATTATATCGACTGATGCTTGAACATTATACACATGCAAACATTGAATCAATAACAAAATATTTCACCTTAACATAGGCCTATCACCAATCAGGAAATGTTTGGGCTTCTAATCAAAAATCACTGCACGCATGGTCGTCAACAGCTATAAATATTCAACTGCAATCTGCAAACACATAAATAATAAAGAGCCTGGTGAGGGCGGCAAAACAATATTATACATTCAAGATTGCATAAACCTAACGTATTTCATTATAACCTGTCATTGGGCCTACATTTATATAGATACTCAGTTTAGGCTCTTTGGAATAGGTTTAAGTATTATATTAGTGGGAGTTATTTATCCCGTGTAATAGAATGTATACATTTCAATGTATTATCATTGCTATTAAACATTATTAGACTTTAAATTATACATTCAGTGTTGCGTGTTAATGTATATTTATAAAATTAATAGTTAATGTTTTTATTTCCTATAAATTTATTGATTTCATGAAAATTTAGTTAGCTGAGCATTTTATCAGATGCCATCAAATACTTGAAAAACAATTTGTATTTCGCTGCGATTGTATAACTCAAACGAGTGGCCCCCTTTATATTCTGCGCTCCATGCACATACTTTGGCTATGAGGTGTTGGGGTGTCGTTCTGCTGGGTTCCGGGTAACGCTGGTATGCAAGGAAATACTAAAGCCTAGATGCTAAGGCTACTCACATACAGCCTAGCGTGAAGTGGGTAATGCCATCCGACTGTGTGTCCTCTTTGAAGGAAACTTTATTTAGACAATGGGAAGAAGAGAAGGGAGTGGAACAAAATAATACACTCTGACAAATTAAGGATATTGTTCGGCCATGGATATCTTCAAACCAACAAAGTCATCGATAGGTAGGGTGATTTCTCATCTACGCATTGGCCATTCCTTTCCTTCCAACGAGTTTCTGATGCGTCATGGGGATCCGCCACTTTGTTCTTACTGTCTGAATTTCTTTTACATCGAGCCCTTTCTTTTAGAGTGTGGAAAATTAAAACATGTTAGTAAGAGGCTTTCCTTACCAAATTGTATTAGAAGGATGCTGGGTGATGACACCCAAACAATTAATATAGTGTTAGCATTTCTCCATTGATTAAATATGATTAGTAACATATTAATCAAAATCTATATAAAGTATTTTACACAAATGCCTTGTTAAGATGTAGTCGTATTAACTTGTTATTTAGTTTTAATTGGAGTTTTATTCATTGTTATGTAACAGGGCTTTTTACTGCTCTGTAAAAAGATGTTATGTTTACAAATTGTATCGTTATTGTTTCAGTAGTGTGTGTAAATTAAATGTTTAATTCTTGGAACTTTATGTGATTGTAGGTATTTCATGAGCATTATATAAATGCTCTCCGACTTTCAGGCGATAATAAAAGCTCAGTGTCATTGGTTGCAACAAGTTTATTATTTTGTGAAGAGAAAATCTGAAATTAAATTCCTAAAATTTAAGGATGTGATGTTCTTAAACAATCAATTAAACAAAAATATTAAAATATACATAAGTTTAAATAAAAATATGTAGGTCTAATATAAAATTATAATTATTAAGTATTCATTATATAAAATATATATACCCTGCGATTCCATTTTCTTAACAGAAAAAATATTCCATAAAAAACGTATTTTTGTGAACGAAATGTAGAAATACCTGAAGATATTACTAAAGTTTAATTAAAAAAACTCACTATTTTAATAGCCCTTGATATTATATGACAATCAAGGATCTTCTATTTTCCGGAAATACAAAATTTGCTTAATGTTGAAACATCTGTGAAAAGTGGTCGAACTGGCACTGAACGTTTTGGTTATATTGATGGGTGCTGGGAATAAAACCATTAAGCCATAATAAATAAACTTACAAAACAAGTTGTACTTTTAAAGCAGCCATACTGAAAAGAGACCAAGTAACTAAAATCTCATTTTGATAAAATATTTACTTATCAAAGTCTTTAAAGAAGCCATATAAAACGTATTTATTGAGCAAAATTTTTAAGTAGTTGAAGATATTACCAAAATTTGTAAAAGAATTATATCTTTAATATCCCTTGAAATTATATCCCAGTCAAGGTTTCGGGTTTCCTGAAATACAAGCAGTTTTTAATGTTTAAAATAATTTTTAAAAGTGAATCAGTTGTGATTAAACTTTTTGGTAAAACAATTTACGCTGAATGCCTTCATACTTTAACGAGATCAAGGTACTAAATTCTTACTTTCCCATAATGGTTAATTTATTGAAAAAAACTTAAAAATTACGAAACACTCCACACATGTTAATAACCACACCCCTTATACAAAATAACCCTTTTGTGACACAGGAATTTGAGAACAATTAATATATATTTTTTTCTATTGGTAGAAATATTAGGGTAAACAACGAATGTTTTAAATGTGCTACATCCTAATTGGATAATTTTAGAATACTTCGGAAACATATTATTTTGCAACTTAAATAAAAGCGCTATTTATTATATATTTCTCAGATGTTTTATTGCATCGGTTTTTAACACGAATTGCTTATATTTTACAACAGAGTCATTAAACTAGATAACTACCCAGTAGTTCTATGCGTTCGTACCGACAACATCTAGAAAGTTTTACAAACATTTGCATCCCTTTCATAGTTATGTGTAAATTGCATTTTTTACTATATTTATAATCTTGAAAAATTAAATATTGCTCAAAATTAAAATAAAATAAAAAATAATTGGTCCTCGAAGCTGAACCGTTGACGTGAGAGGAGCGAATTTCCAAAATTAAGTTTATATCTTTCAGGGTTTCAACCAACAATTTAGGAAATTGTTTATTCACGAAGGCATTGAATGTACGAAATAAATTAGTAGAATTGTTTCACACACCGGCTCGCAGCGGAAAAACTCCCTTCGGGAATTTGCATTCCGTCCATTTGCCTCGGATCAGAAGATGCCCCTCCGGTAAAATCCCCAAGTGGATTATAACGCATCACTTTTATGGTATTTTACTCTTTCGCCGATTTTGGGGGTTACAGATGGGCTATAAGCTTGTGTAAAAAAATAAATTGTGCAGTATAATATCCTGTGTTTTACTCTTTTGATAAAATTGCAAAATGTTTTATTCTAGTAGGAAAAACTAAACAACATTTTGCTCTGTTAAAAACGTACTTTCGTTCGATTGTGTTGCCTAACAAACTCATTCGAGCTACTTAAAAAACCGACGTGTTTGTCAAATGTGGTTCAAATTTGCGGCCGTTAGAGTGCCAACACATATTCACAAATTTTAATGATATCAAAACCGTGTTCTGGGAACCATGATCGGTGGTGATTGACTACTCCTGACCTCAGGTCTCACCTTTAGAGTAACTGCAATAGCTAATCTTTCCTATTGGAATTCGCTAATAAGCCGTAGAATAATAATATAAAGTTAGACATTTTGTTGCGAGATGTCCTATTTTAGCCAATATCAGATTGTTATGCTTTTCAAAGAAGGAACTAGATAGGAATGAATTTGAAGGTTATTTGAATGGGCAGGATTGGCGTAGGCTTGCAAAATATTTAAAAGATGCATGGAAATGTAGATGGGATTGGGTAAGGGAATTTAATTATTGACAATTTAACGGCTTTAAACTAATAACATTATAGTATGCAGGTTATCCGTGGTATGTATTTATATACTGTATATTATGTAATGTGTATGCATATAGGTATGTAAGCATGTGGGGGTGTGTATGGGGATGTTATGTCGACTTTCTTTCTTTTCAGATGTTCGAACTAATATTTGTAAATAATTGTAGTTAGAAATATTAAGTATTATGTTATATTAAATTATATATTCTGATATTTTTGTTATTGGTTGTTATTATGTAATGAATGCAATAAGAGGATGAGATTATGTTATTGTTCAATTATATAGGTTTTTCTTATTGTTTTTATGTAATGAATGCATTAAGAGGATGATTATGTGCATGGAACTGGTGACCCAGCAGACGATCGATGTAAAGATCAGTGCTGTAATGGTGTAGTAAGAAGAAGCATGATTTATATATTTTATTATAATAACGCACTATTTTTATTATTTATTATTATTATTATTATTATTATTGCTATTATATTATATATTATTTACTTATTTTCACATTAAACTACAACACCCCCCCTCCCCCCTATTGTGTAGTCTCTGAATACATTCTATCAAATTTGCAAACACGCAAATACCGACTAAAAGTCCGTACAGCATTAACCTAATAACATTATACAAAGTTTCAATGGGGTGTAAAGGGTTTAGTGAATGCAACTCAACCACCGGAATATACAATTAGGCTCTTGGAACAGGAACCAGGGATAAATCAATCCCGCAGTCCTGTTCCTGTCTAGACAGAAGGCGAGGTACACGCACATTCTGTGTAGTATACTGGGCGATTTTAGCTGAATCATTGGGGAACACTTCTCCGACTAAATGGGGAACTGAATTGATAAAAGGTCTTCCCACTTTTAAAAGTAAAGTAATTTCGTTATATTTTTGTCCTAACGTCTGGGTTAATTTATACAAGAATGAACTTTTTCATCTGTTTGTATCAGACAGGACGAATGCCTTTAGACACGGCGTCCCTGCTCCCCATGGCTTAAAAACAGTTTACAGTTTGATATCCTTTACACTTAATAATGATATCGTCCGACGATCTTAAGCATTAGCAACCCTTCACTAGATTTCCTTAGAAATGGTCACTTTAAAAATAGACCGCAATACTACTTTTGGGTGTTGTATTTTTCACTACCACTTTGTAAAATTTGATCACAATGGGCGGGAAAAATCTACAACAGATTGGCATATAGGCAGATGTACTATAAGTAAGATCAATGTGCGGTCCATGTTTGTATAGTGGCTTCTAAATTAAAAATAATTGTAATCTAAAATTTTTATTTAAAAAATATATAGTTAGAAAAATTAAAAATTATTTTGATAAATATTCTACTGAAAATAAAAATACGTATATTTTTTAACGGAAAATGCACAAGATGTATTCTTGATTTTACTGTCAACTCTTTATAACAAAGTACTGCAAGCTCTATTCAAATGTCAAATTCCTAACTCCACCAAGCCGAGTATTAAAAAAAGTGTTTTCGGAAAATCGTATTTATAATAAAATATTGAAAATCGTACTTTAAAACTTTCCACCATCATACTAAATACTTTCTTTTCCTGCTCATTTTCTTCTCCTTTTTATGTGTGTGTTCTCATCTTCACTCTGTCCTAATTAGTCATATAATTTGCTACTTTTTCAGCTTTCGCAACAAAAGATCAATGTAAATTTTTTTCAGTCCCTCTTCTAGTGGTTTTGCCTACCTTATCTCCGAATGTTTCCCATACAATCACAGAAAGTTAACAGATCATCTGATGGACCAAACTTCAAAGTTTTGTATCCAACAAACACAGTTTTAGGTATTATAAACCATATTGCATCTACCTGTTCAGATATTTAGATAATTGGTCATCTAGGGAGAGGTCTCTTAATTTATTTTATATGGCCAGTAGTAATTTCACAAAGATTTTTTTAGGCAAAGAGGAATAAATTAGTAGTTCATCTATGATATAGGCTAAATAAGTAAAATTTAAAAGTAATTACTCAAAATGAAACATCGTAAATCATATTCCGAATAAATATAACATAAAGGAAAATTTGCCTATATTGAATTATATAAAATTCTTTTCTAAAAAAATAAAAATAATATTTTATTAAAAACAAAAATGAATATCTGGAGTGATTCATTCCTAAACTATGTATTTAAAGTCAATTATATACAAGATATTTAATTTATTTATGGTAAAATCTAATCATAGAAAGATTATATACTATTCCATGTATGATTTAATTTAATGGCAAATAAAATACCGAATTTCGTAATTTCTAAAAAATAACATGCAGCATGAACTATCAAAATTTCTCTGACAAATAGTAGTCATTACTAAACGAAAACGGCAAAAGTTTATATTAGAATCTATAAGATATTATTTTTAAAAGTTGTATATTTTAATGTTGAACAATGTTTCTAGTAGTCATACGATTACTTATTATTCTTATAGTGTTACAAAAACCGTAATACAAGTTCAGAAATTAATTGGCTGTAAAGAAATATATATTAAATAAACGGTACCAGGAACTGGCATATACTTTCTCACAAACATATTTAAATTAATAAACAGATTCACTGTGACTTCATAATTTTGTAGGAGAGGTGTTTTTTTTATTAAAGTAGGAAATTAACTAATAAATATTATTATTATTATCTAGAGAGAAAACTATTCGATCGATTTCGAACAAATTTGCACCAAACACGTCAATTAGGCGTGTATATATGCAAGAAAAAAGTTTTGAAAATTTTGAAAAAAAAAACCTTTTATGGCCAAAAAAACCCAAAAATCAGTTATTATTATTATTATTGGCTAAACGAGAAGTTTTAAAAAGATGCTGTTTTTTCATATAGTAGGTTACATTAAAGGCCAAAAATAAGCTAAATTTTTATCAAATTACAGCCGTTCTTTTATAAAAAAATAATAACAGATTTTTGGGGTTTTTTGCCAAAACGGGTATTGTTTTTCACAAATTTTCAAAACCGTTTTTCGTGAATCTATACAGGCCTACTTTACATGTCTGGTGCAAATTTTTTTTTTAAATCGATCTAATAGTTTTCGCTCTAGCTTTGTATACATACAGACATACATACAGACAGGCATTTTGTAAAAACCACTTTGTTGGACTCAGGAGGTCCCAAAACAGATATTTCCACAAAAATCTCAACATTGTTTTTTTTTTTTTTGCGATCACTATACTTTCTCTTTACTACAGTATAGTGAGAAAGTAATACTGATGGGAAATATGTGTTAATTAGTACATTTTTGAAGTGAAAACTTTTTAGGCGCAACGAGCACTTTTTGGATGAAGAAATATTAAAAACTCGTTATATGTTTCTTAAAAGTAATGCTTTTGATTTCGTCGATTATTTCTTCTTTTTCATTTTTTCGCACAGGTGCTAATATAAACCAAAAGTTTAATGTAACAGCTGACCATAAAAGAAGAAGAAATCTACGAAATAAAATAGGCAGTGGTAAATTCAAGGGCTTAAACTCAATAACTGTATGGACTAAGTCACATCACACTACCGATGAAATGGTCGTTGTACTTCTTAATTTTTGTAAATTGTGTTCAATTAGAGTACAAATTTAAATCGGACAAGATTAAAATGATGATACAATTTTGGATTAAACCAACATTACAAACGATTTATATTCATGACAGTTTTCACTTCTGATTGTAGTCCCACGACTACTTTTTTTATGTATATAAAATTAGATAACAATTGATCTATAAACAAATTCTTGTCACTAATTAGCCTAATGGTATTTTTACGAAAAATAACAAATATGTTACAGTTTTGAAAACTTTCATTTTGTTAATTTTAGCATATACCAAATAAGGGAATGGAGAATTCTGTTACTCAAGAAGAGTGTATTTTTTTTTATATGTACCATATAAAAAACTCGGCATATGTACCAACAGTTTAATCCAAATGCTATTAATTTTGGTCCAATAAAAAAGGTATGGTGACTGTAAAAGTTTTAACGAATTCTTTTGTATATTATACAGATTTAATTTAATTATAGGTGTATAGTTTCAATTTCCGGACGAACAATATTTACTTGACATTTGCATGGTAATTATATGCTGCCAAATAGAAGGTGAGATTGATTGACACAATTAATTATTTTGTAAACTCTCCACTTTATTTTTTATTAATCATTTGTTAAATAGACATGTTTTGGCGGCTGTACAACAATAGATACATCCAATTTAAAAAACCAACATGCCATATGACGGACGAAACGGTGTAAACAAAAGAAATCAACGATAGCGAAATTGCCTATGGTCATTAAAATTATAGGAGAGGGGAACCACCTGTTTCCAGTTTCCGTTGGAATTTGCATCTGTCAGTCGATAGTTAGCCAACAGTCAGACCGTAACGGCGTGTACACACGTGCGCGCTCACCCCCACACTCACATATTAGCGAAAACACATTCTCGTGTTATAATACTGGACTTGGGTTAGAAATATTTTGCCCAATCTGCACCTTTCAATTTGGTATAAGTTACAATTTGTAGACTATGTTTTTATATATATATATATTTAAATATCTCAACGCTTTTGGCAGCCTCAAAAAATCAACCTATGTGGAAGCCACCTTAGAACATTGTGTATATGTAAATTTTACGGTGAATAGTTTGTAATTATAACATCGGTATACCATTTATCTGATTTGTTAAGTTGCATTATATTCCTATTCTGAATTAGCAAAGTTGGTCCTAAATGGCTGCCTCAAAAATATGTACCTATCTGGCGCATAAGAATTCATAGGCCAACTAACTGCCGTATTACCATATACAAAGGCTGTATGGCTGCCAGCGGCGTTGCCAAATTTCCTTTAGACTTTTTTGTGTACGCTCAATAGGTAACTTGCATTGAGTGATAGGCTCATATATGATATATTATTTTTTTAACACTTTTTTAGAATTGTATTGATCTGGAAACTTAGCACAATGATAATGGACACTGAACACTATTTTAATAAGTATTCAGTAGACCGCTGCTGTTCCTGAGGGGCGGTCTAACATAGGCAATAAGAAAATATTCAATCAATGCATGGTTCGAGTTGTACTATTAGAATAGTACAAGAATAGACAAGTGGTTGTCTAGGCTATTAATTCTACCCTCTGAAAGACATTTTCAAAGCAATTCCAAATGACGGCATTATCAACCAATTTGAGCTGACAATATCAAGAAGAAAACAACTTTCATTGTATAAATCGTTCAAAGACTCACAGAAGTAGTAGTAAATGCTAAACAATTTCGTGTTTAACTTTTTAATTTCTTAGAAATAGCCAATGTAGCAACAAAAATACTGATTTTGGTCACTATGATCTTCAATTTTGCTAACTTATACAGTACCGTATTATTTGTCAACAACTGAAACAATATTATATGCACAGATTTACAAATGGGGAAATACCCTAAAAGGCCGTAGTTACACTTTAGAATTGAATATTGAAAGTTGTAATTCATAATATAAATCTTAGAAGAAGAATAATGGGAAACACTTTTGACGGTGTTATTTCTTTATTACAGATATTACATTAAAATGTGTTTATATTTGTCACAACATAAGTGATAAATCGGTGATGCATGTGTTGCGGTAAAGACTATATCAACCAAACTAGTAAAATGTGACTGTACTTCGTTGCTTTAAGAAGGAAATGATAACATATATATTGGGAAGGGGACTTGACCTCGTTTACCTAAACAATATCCTGCTTTTTGTTACTGTGCCATCGCCCCAGCGGTCGTTCTAGCCCAACCATTTTTTAACAGTAATTTTAAGATTTATATTTTAGGAAAATCAATGTCTTATTAAATAAAACTGCCAAAGTTATTTAGCTTTGGGCTTTGACTGGAAATTGACTTAGACAGACTCGATTATTGAAAAAAGCTACCATAAGTGGCGAATTTAAATAAAATATTATTTCTTTTTTAATTTAACTCATAGCAATATTCTGTGCTGTCACTTTAAATGTGTCCAGGTAAAATATTTAAACATAATATAAATTTAGCACAATATACATTTTTGTTTGGCTTATTTGACCTGTTGTTAGTAGGTCTATCCTTACGCAACATTAATACTGACATAGTTTATATGTACGCTATCAACGTGAAATTTGACATAGTTATAGCATGCATGCAACATATATTTCAAAGTAAAATATATTTTTTACCTCATTATTAAAGAGGGCTAAAGGACAGGAGAAATTATATTTCTCTGATACAGTCGAGTGATACTTTATAAGATTAATTAAGATAAGAAAACTAAAATAATCGTAATATTAGACACGGTAATTGCATTGCGAAAATTGGCTTCTTAAATTAACAGTTTTCAATTTTGAAATTCATGGACTTATAAAGGACAAAATCAAACTGGATATGAATAAATATCAATTGTGATGTGTTACTTTAAATGGTTTGGAAAAAAAACAGAAACAATACAGAATTAATATCACAAATACTGTGATCAGTAAACTACTAACATGAAAAAGCTTTAAATACTATCGTTTTAATTTAAAGTTTTTACTAAGTTTTACTTTCACTTAATTACAATGGCAATGTTGCGAGCACCTTAGAGGAAGCTACTTACCTAATTTCATGCCAATTCGTTCTTATAGGGATTTTTATTAACTTTCCTCCCCCCCCCCGCACCAAACCCTCTTAAAATTTCGAATATCTTGTAACCTTTTTTTGTTTTTGTTTTTAACGTCCTGCTCTTTTGCACTTTAAAGCTAATAAAGAGGGGACCTACAGTTTTACGTGGATTCCGAACCACTGCCAATGATGTCTGTTAAGAAAACACGCTTTAAAACAACCATGGCCATCACAGCACCTTTTACCCTTTCTTAGCGAGCACCTACGGCCCTAGAGGAAGCTACATAAAAAAATTAAAAGTTTCTACCTCATCTAGAAATCTCTTAAACATGGCTTTGAAATTTCTACACCCCCCAAACACCTCTAAAATGTCGATGTTTTGTAAACCTTTCTTAGTGAGCACCTACGGCCCTAGTAGAAGCTACATACAAAATTTCAAGTTTCTAGCTCATCTATAAATTATGGAAATTTGTAGTAATTTTGACCCACCTAAACACCCCCTAAAATTTCGAATTTTTTGAAAACCTTTCTTAGCGAACACCTACGGCCCTAGAGGACATACCAAATTTCATTGAAATCCGTTCAGTAGTTTTTGAGAAATCGCGATGTGTGTTTTTAAATCGTATTTTTAAAAGAAAGACACACATAAAATAGAAGAACAACAATACAATTAATTCACACAAACACAATATAATAACTACAACACTAACACAACAACAATTTAAAACTAATATTCATAACCATTTTTTATTAATATATAAGTATTTTTTATGATAAACTACTTGCCCTTGTACAGTTACTTTACATATAGACGGAACCTAACAATAACAACACGCCGACACTTACTACTCATAATAATTTATGTTTCTAGACTTTGCTCTTTTTTAGGAAAATTAATAGCGCTGCCAACCTAACACTTCGTTGTCACATGTTGAAGGTTGAATGAATTGTATATTCTTGATGTACATAGTTAGATCTATACAGATTTATGTGTAGGAATATTATAATTATAATATAACTTTCGGTTGCTCACTGTCAATTACCGTATAATATCAATAAATAGGCCTATTATTAAATTTAAATGCTCCGCTCGTTTAACTTGTAAAATTTGAAACATGCCTAAATATGTTAACAATATTATTAGTTGCAGAATTATTCATAAACTCAAAACTATGGTATAGAAGTGGGGCAGACCTATATTAGAAAATTGACTATTTTAAAATCAATTTCTATTAACTTTTACTTTTTTCTAACAAATTAAATTGTGAAATCAGTCATAGGCCTAAATGTATTGAGAATAATTACAGGATTAACCATAATCTCAACCCTATGCCTAAAAAATAAGTCAGGCCTAAATTAATTAAAGTTTTATATTTCACTATCGATTTAGGCCGAGGGCCTAGTATGCTCACGTCAAACAACTATTATTGCACATTTTTGTGAACATCGTTAGACCAGTTTTAAAACTGCCGTTTTAGAGAAAATATTTACATACATAAAATTTTCACTCAATAAGTTTGGGTTAAAAGATTAAGTTCAGAAAAACAACCCGAATATAAGAAACAGCTTAATAAATATTGAATTATTGAGTTTTGAGGTTAGGCCTATAACATTAAACAACTAAATAAAGGGTAAGTTTATTTTAGCAGAAATATTCGTTGTTATGGTAACTACAAATAGATACAACATTAGGCATACCTCTAATAAAAAATAAACAGTTTCAAAGAAAACAGCAGATTATTGTAATGACATCTTACCTTTAATAAAAATACAGTTAAAAGAAAACAGTAGATTATTGTAATAACATCTTACCTCTAATAAAATACAGTTTAAAAGAAAACAGTACATTATTGTAATAACATCATCTTACTTCTAATAAAATACAGTTTAAAAGAAAACAGCTGATTATTGTAATCACATTAAAAACATTTGCATCAGCTGTGCTATGTATTTTAAATGGAGAAATTTTACTTTTTAATTTAAGAAAAACGAATTTTCCTAGACTGGTGTCCAGCTCCAATAGATTTCTCGTGGCCAAAAACCGCAAATAAAATAAAAAAATTAAAAATCCTTGGACGGAGTTTCCAGATCCGTTGTGCAGACATTTTTTCTTCGCTTTAGAAGATAAGATAGGCCTACTACTATTAAAT
This sequence comes from Philaenus spumarius, assembly GCA_018207615.1. Taxonomy (NCBI): domain Eukaryota; kingdom Metazoa; phylum Arthropoda; class Insecta; order Hemiptera; family Aphrophoridae; genus Philaenus; species Philaenus spumarius. Next base: position 1,780,316 of record JAGFPH010000008.1, read on the forward strand.
TCTAATATGTCTTATTTGTTTTAATTAGGACGTATGTGTAGGAATATTATAATCTAACTTTCGGTTGCTCACTATCAATAAATTACCTTACATTATCAATAAATAGGCCTACTATTAAATTCTATTATGTCTTATTTATTTTAATTAGGATGTATGTGTAAGAATATTATAATCTAACTTTAGGTTGCTCACTATCAATAAATTACCGTACATTATCAATAAATAGGCCTACTATTAAATTCTATTATGTCTTATTTATTTTAATTATTATGTATGTGTAGGTATATTATAATCTAACTTTAGGTTGCTCACTACCAATTACCGTATATTAACAATAAATAGGCCTACTACTATTAAATTCTATTATGTCTTATTTGTTTTAATTAGGACGTATGTGTAGGAATATTATAATCTAACTTTCGGTTGCTCACTATCAATAAATTACCGTACATTATCAATAAATAGGCCTACTATTAAATTCTATTATGTCTTATTTATTTTAATTAGGATGTATGTGTAGGAATATTATAATCTAACTTTAGGTTGCTCACTACCAATTACCGTATATTAACAATAAATAGGGATAATATTAAATTCTTATAATATGTACCTATTATTTATTTTTAAATAAGATGTAATATAGTGGTTTCTTATTTTAAAATTCCTTAACGCAAGCTTTTATTGGTTTGTGTATGTTGAAACATGATTGGCCTAAACTTAAAATAAATATTATTTTGTACTAAGCTAGACATACGAATCAAAAATGTTTTATCTGTTATTTTATTCAATTGGTTGCCATGGTAATGAATGTAAGAAATAAATGAGTTATGCATCAGCAGCAGTCTAGGCCTAAACTATAATTAATTAATTGTGTTTAAATAAATTTACCAATCTTAACGGCACATACATACATAATGTATGTGTTTGTGCACATCTTTGGCATAGTACGTTTTGAATAATATAAGTTTCATCTTTCAATTGTCTTATTTTAGTTTTTTTATAATGTTGCTTATTTATTGGTATAACAGCTGTTAGACGCTATGGGTTTAACGCCATACTTCATCCTGTGAATTTTTCCGACTAAATTTTTAAATATTGAAATAAAACATGTTTTTATCAAAATGAATTCTAGCCTATGTTACCCAGGAATAGTGTAGTTTTTTTATTGAAACAAAAAATGTTTCAATTGGTTCAGTTGTTTCAGAGATTACCCCTTACATACAATTCATACAAACAAACAAACAAACAAACATACTCACAAACAAATTTTAGCTCTTTATAATATTAGTATAGAAGTATAGATATAGACTATAGGCCTATTATTGCAATTTCAGAGATGGTTATGTACTTTGAGGTACATTTTGGTTGCAAAACACTACACTCGGTATCTTTCGGCCCAAGGAAACAATTTAACAGATATTTTGAAGGTACAAGTTTCTTACGATGCCTGTGCAACGCTCCAGCTCTAAATATTTATTAAAAAAACACCCACTTTTCAAAAAATGGAGGGTAAAAAAACTCATTTTTTAATTGTAACCGTACAGGAGCATAAGCAAAATAGCTCAGTGTTTTATTTCAGCTAAATTAATACCTTGTGTAATTGTCCTAACAGAAGTTTGGATTATTAAAAACAAGCTGTGTCACTATAAAATAGATGACATACGTTTTTAGTAAAATGTTATGATGGGTACAGGGCAGGCTTTATTGTACACCAGCACGACTGTTGTCAGTAGCAGTGTGTGAGAGAGAGAGGGAATAAGTGTGATCAGCTGATACCGGTACTCTGTCTATCAACGTCAACGGTCTATAAACCTTTACGAAACTATTCAGCCCAATGCGTATCTTCATTTTATTCAAACCATTGTGAAAAAACATGTCTATCGTACTACGTTCCAGCTTTGCAATTACAATTAGTCATCAGATTTCTATCTAGATTGATAACGTCGTTGTTTGTGCTTCTTTGTCGTCGGCATCTATATAGATTAACCTCTTAGTGTGTGTGACTTCAAAACCAAAACAAGCCGTAATTAAAATGATGAATTATAAATAAATAAAACCTTGAAATGAAACTTGATATTTGTTGGTTCCTAGATTGTGCTCATGTTATGTTTGAAAAACTACAATAATAATGTTTATTTGATAGCAGTTCGGTTATATAAAGTTATAATGTACAAAAATAAACCCTTTAAAATATATTATATTTTGTTAAATTAAACTATATTCAAGTAAAAACTAGAAGTTAACTTCCTTGAAGCTCCAATTCTACAAAGAAAACTTTTTTAACTTCTGAAAGTAGTAAAACTAACCTAATGTACTCTATGTAACATACAGTTTTGTTGTCAATAAGTGTTAAAAGCTTTATGTTTTGTATGTAGCCTACTGAACATCGTTTGGAAATTAGGACAACCTGCATCTAATTTTTTTCATCTAAAATATTTGTTAATCACTCCACTAGGTAGAAAAGGCAGCAAACTGGGATACCATTTTGCTGCCTTTTCTAAAAACATTCTAACATATCTCACTTTTATAACAACCGATTTTCTTAGTGGCATCTGATTAAA
>JAGFPH010000008.1:1782976-1803579 GCA_018207615.1 Philaenus spumarius
TTAAAGACAAATAAAACTAAGAAGGCAATACCAATTACGAAGGTGTTTAACCTCTGTACAGTGCGAGTATCTTTCCATCTCTGGTAATTCTTCCACGTGTGGCAGAAGCTTTCTCAAAAACTGAGCTTTTTCCAATCCTTTTGTGTAAATTATGGAAAACTGTTTGCAAAGCGTGCGTATCACGTCTTCGTCGTAAGGAACGTCAACTTCTTCCCAGCCGATATGATGATAGTTGTTTTGTAACCAAAGGGCTGTCCTCCGAGCGCCACTATTCAGTTGATCAAATGTATAAGGCGGTTTGAAAACAACGACACTGGAGAAATTCTCACCGACTATAGCAAACTCTTTGACTATAAACTTATAGTTGTTATCATGGTAACCGTGAAACTCAAATACTGCCTGCATATTTTTTGAACAACTTCACCTTTTCGTACAATCTGTCCACTTCGGGGAGTGTGCTGGAAACGAGTTCGTCTGTGGTCAGGCACTTAATGATGTACTCGCGCAAATCCTCCTCGTAATAAAATAATTGTTTAATACGAAGGTTTATCAGAGGTATGGCGTCTTTAAACAGCCCCCACTCCGACAAGTTCAAGTTTAAAAAATGCTGACTGTCATTGAATGTAACATAACGTTTTCCAAACACCGTCGCTACTCGAATATTCCCAACACTTAGAGTAAAACCGTGAGTAGCCTTTCCTTCAAGAGCAGAAGTTATGTCCAAAAGTAATATTTCGTTAAACACTTCGTCTGTAAAGAAAACAAAATTTTTACCCGCCTGAATCAACAACCCTAGGCTATAACCCGTATGCTGGAATAGTCCTGTTGCTGCGATTTTTGTGCACTCGGGATTTAGGAAATGTACTGATTTTAAGAAAATACCCAGCGATGTGTTAGGTAGACTCCCTACGACCATCCTCTCTGGCTCCATGATCGTGACTGAAAGTTTACCTAAATTGCAAGCTTGGTTTACTACTGACCTATAGCGAATGGGGTATCGCTAATGTCGGTGAATATAAATGTTGTATAAATTCTGGAAATTTTTGGTGTTTCACGGTTTAAAAAGTAGAAAGCAGAACTACAAGCGCGTCCTTATTATGCTTTATCTTTTCTTTTAGTGTTTGCACAATATTTGTATTTGCCCCGCTTTAGACCGTCTTTGAATGACGCAAAGTTCATTCGTTTTAATTTGGCTCCTTAGCAATTGTGACAGCATAAATGTCGATAATGCCCATGGCTAAATTACCTATACGCTTATAAATACCGTCATAGTATTCGCCCATACTAATAATATTTTTTTAAATTAATGTATTGTTTATGACCCACGTTTTTTAGTTCATTCAATTGTCGCAAATGTACGGCATCTTCGTACCCTACACCATTGGACATACCTGCAATACGTTTACTATTAACATTAAACAACCCACCTGCCTGTAGGTGTATGCAATTATTTAAAATATAATTCAATGTAACGACATCTGTCGTTTTAATAGGGACACTGACATTACCAATTTTTTACCGCGGAAATTCCAAGTCCCCGTGACGTCGATACTCACTACTCTCTTGACCACATAATACTTGTTAACAATGTCACAAACAACATTAAAAATAGAGTTTCAGCCTGCATCAAAAGCTCCTCCCTCATTGTTTTTAAAGAGAAAGTTAGTTCTAGCGTATTTTAACATTATCCGCATCGTCGACCAGCTTTGCTGATCCGATTTCGCATAAACGACGTTTACCAAACAAAAAACAACCATCAAGTTTAACGGTTATTAAAGACTCTAGATATTCCTTAGTTACTGCATCGGATTGATCAGTTGGACTACCTAACCCACTTATTGGATTACCTTTGGCATTGTACTTTTTAATAGTTTCGTTAAAAGTTAGACTACTTTTCTCTAAAGTTTACAGGTTGACAGCATCGTTACCAGAAATAGGATTGCCTAAATTACGTAATAGCTTACACCTTATGTCGTAGCCCCCATGATGGTCGGGAACAAAACATATTTTCCACCAACACAAGAAACAAAGATGCACCAGAAATGCAATGGAGCGCCGTACAACATTATGAGCAACGAAAACATATACATCTCTCTAGAAGACGGTTCAATCAACAAAACGAACAGAGGACACATCCATTAAATTAAAAATAATAACCCCAAAATCAATTTCTAGTAGAATCATACAATTACACTAACAGAACGATCCAATCCTACAGTAATGAGGGCGGAAGAGAGTGCCCCGGGGCCTACGAAAACACGAATTACATTTAATATGAACACGGCAGACCAAGCACTTAGGGCTTTTACGTTAAAATTATCAATAATTACTTTATGTTGCGTTTCTTTTTACTCGATAATTTACCGCTTCTACGATGTTAGCAGTAAAAGAAACATTTATAGAAAATACTTCTTGCAGCCCGATGTAGACTTACACATCAGCCGCTAATCAGCATAAAGTTATGTTAATGCGTATAAGATTGCTGAGTTGCACCCCCAGAGTACTACCTATTGCATTCGCTGATTCTCTAACAGAAAACGTGACCGTCGGACAAGCAAATATTTACAAATTCTCTACCAGAAAGCGCTACGGTCGAAACCTTCTAAATATAATGTTATGTACGAATGCAAAAAATAAATTACATTTGCATTCTGTTTGTTTTTTTTTTATTTCCATTAGGCTATGACGACACTTCTGCTTTTGTAGCGTAGTTTGGAGATATACATGCTCAGGCTTCGCTGTACCCTGAATTATATTTAAAACAAGGAGGCTTGAGTAACCCCCTCCCCCCAAAATTTTTCCTCGAAAATACTCCGGGTGAACTTAACCTTAGGCTTCGCTGTACTTTGAAATACCTACATAAAATGAGATATATTTCCAAGTATAACCCGAGCTTAACCGATCTTACCCGAATTAAGACTTATGCCAACGGTGAGTATTTCCACCGTATTACGATGTATACCCTGGACTTGACCGATTTGCCCCGCTCGCACGGTGATATTTCTTTACCAGAACGCGCTGATGTCGGACGGGGGATAGTTAAAACATTCTCTACTAGAATGCGATGCCGTCGAACACACAGAGTCCCCGGAGTGTTGGTGGGGGTTAGGGAATGACTTCATATTTATTTAATATTTAATATCAATATTTAATGGCATACACTTTCCACTTTTAAATTTGTATGGTATTAAAAAGAAGCTTTTTCATAGGAGTTGTAATGAAAGACGACACAAGGTTAAATACAAGTTATTATTCACACTTTATTCTCAAACAACTACAATTATTCTTTTGTCCTTACTGCTGTTGCGGGGAGTACTTCGATTTCCACTTTTAATCTTTTAATACGTCTATCTCGTTATTCGAATTGTCATCAACAGATTCGTTCTCGGCGTGTTCGCACTTTAATTTTTTAACCGCCTTTAGGCGCAATCTTTCGGCTGCTTCGCGCAACCAACAACAACCATTCCTTGCTTCTCTATGTTCGAAATTGTCTATTACGTAAAATATAGTATTCATCTCATCTCTAAAATGTACGTTTCGAATTTGACATTTCGATGAGTTGTATACTATCGTTCAAATCACTGACTACGAACTTACCCCGAACTTAACAGAATGAAATTGTTATCCAAGTCGTCCTTACTGGTGTTGCTATAAGTGTTCCTAGTTAAAAACATAGAGAAAACAGCTGAGCTTATAGTGTGTACATTACCGTGATCTATTGCAGACTCAGAACATTGCTGATCTAATCTATTCCACCTAACCTATCTATCGTAACGTATGAGAACTTAACATAACTTACAGACAACCTAATAAAACCTAAATTACCTGAGAACTTAACCTAACCAACCTGAGAACCTAACTTATCCTTACCTAAATTAACCTAACTTAACCTACAATGCTATGAACGACTCCAAATTTCTAAGGGCCGATTAGAAGCTGCGATGAAAACCCCCTCAGGTTAGAACGAAGTGTATTGGTTGTGTATGAACTGTTTTTTTCAAGAAACATCAATGTGTAAAAAAGTAAAGAAGGCCTAAAATGTAATATCCAGAGAAATGTAAAATAAAACTTGTTCATAAAACTTTTTAAGTGTTTATTTAGCCATAGGTAACCATTTGCAAAATCTAACTAATTTGTATGTAAAACTACTGGAACATAACCTAACCTAACAAATTACCAACTAAAATGTATCCGACATAACCTATCGATAACACCATCTTATTGAACCTGTTGATTTAGAGAACGATAACGACAAAAACAACGACGACGACGACTTGACGACAAAAACGACGACGACGACGACGACTTGACGACAAAGACAACGACAAAAAACAACGACGACGACGACTTGAAGAAAAAAACGACGACGACGACGACGACGACTTGACGACAAAGACAACGACGAAAATGACGACGACGAAAACGACGACGAAGACAAAAACGACGACGACTTGACGACAAAGACAACGACGAAAACGACGACGAAGTTAACGATGACCACGACAACGACAAAAACGACGACGACTTGACGACAAAAACAACGACGAAAACAACGACGAATTTAACGATGACCACGACAACTACGACCGCGCCGCTTAGAGAACGTAACGGAGACGATACGAGAACGCGACGAGAACGGAAGAGAGACCGTTCAATTCAGCAACGCATCTCAGATGTAGTCCCATAAGAGCCCAACATAGCCTAGCCTTGTGTTAACTACATAATCGCCGACGTTGACGAGACCTATGCCTATGTTCTTATCTAACCTAAAATATGCTACTTCCATGTGTTGCAACAACAAATAACCTAGAAAACCATTAACTAGTTGTTAGCTAATCTAACCTAAATACGGTGCATTACGTATTAGTGATGGACTAAGTCGTCAACTAACCAAAGACGCAATTTAAAACTATGTGGCCGGGTGCTACCCAAAAAGGATTATTAGAATGAAAACAATACATAAGTTAAATAATAATAATATAATTTATTTTGTACATTATATTTACAACTAGCACAAGACTATTCAGGACCATACACAATAACACGAAAAGTTACACCAGTCAACTACGAGTTAGAAACGTACAGATACGGACGATTAAAATCAGACATAGTGCATGTGGCACGGCTGAAAAAATATAATGCGAACATCTCAAACTAAAAAACATTAAAAAAATGTGTAATATAGTTACAAATTGATAAGTGTTAGCTGAAAAATAAATATTTACTTCGGCGTTCTTAGGTTAACACCCAGAATATAGTCCGTAGGTTAACACCCAGGTTAACTACCCGAGTCCGCAGCGTAGCTTAACCGCTAGCGCTGCGGACTCGGGTCATGGTGATACCCGGTTCGACTCTCGGCGACACCCAAACTTTTTTCAAAGCAAAAAATTAAATTAAATTAAATATTAATTATTACAAAACAAGATGGCTGCCAAAAAAAAGATGGCGGCTCAAAATTCCCCAAAATCTTTAAAAATCCAAAATCCCCAAAATTTCTAAATTCCCCAAAATTCCAAAAATTCCAAAAATCAAAAATCTTCAAAAATCCAAAAATGTTAGGTTAGGTTAGGACCCCCAAAAAAAACCCAAAATCCCCAAAAATTGGCTTAGGTTAGGATCCCAAAAAAAAGGGGCGTGGCTTGGGTTAGGAACCAAAAAGACCCAAAAAATACCAAAAAAAAGGGGGCGTGGCCCAAGGTCAATGACCTTCCCCCACTCCATTTTACGCTATATCATTGCGGACTCTACTACTCATATCTTCTCTGTACCCAACATTTGCAGTTTCGAAATTTTCTTCATGGGTGGGGATGGACGGCTACGGTATCACATAACCCTCATGGTTCAGCTGGGATGGGATGCTGAAATATAGAGCTAATATATATAAATCACGCTTAGATTTATTATATATATATACATATTGAATAGTTATGAAGTAAAGAAAACATTAGATCAATCAAAGCGACTAGGTATGTATGTTATAACAAGGCTAGACCAGGTTACCTAACCATCTAATCTGTACTAATATTATAAAGAGGTAACATTTGTTTGTTTGTATGTAGGGGGTAGTAACTGGAACTACTGAACCGATTGAAAAAATTGTTTTACTAATAAAAAGCAGCCCTGAGTAACATAGGCTAGAATTCATTATGGTGAAAGCCTTTTTATTTCAATATTTGTAAATTTAGTAGGAACAAAATCTAAGTTTAGGCCTACACTGATGAATCACCACATGTATTTACATTTATTACCATAGCATCCAATTAAATAAAATAACAGATAAAATAGCTGACTTCAAACCTTGAAGCGATTATTTAAATTTCTAACTTTTAGGATAGGTTTTTATTAAAGTGTAGTCTGAGCCTTGCTGCTTTTTCACCTTTATTATAGCTGCTGTTATAAAATATACGAAATAATTTGTTTTTAACATTTAACATTATTTACCATCTTAGCTTTGGGGTTATTATTAATAATATTATAAAGAGGTAAAATTTGTTTTTTTGTATGTACAGGGTAATCTCTGGAACTACTGAATCGATTGAAAAAATAGTTTTAGTAATAAAAAGCTACACTATCCTTGGAATAACATAATCTAGAATTAATTTTGATTTAAGGATTAAAACAACTCCTAACACAAAATATATATTAATTGTTATACTTTCCTTAAAGCTAGAGAAATGAAATATTTTACACTTATTTCTTACAAGATACATAGAAAAGTAAAGTAGGTTTGCATTTTGTCGCGTGTTACTAAAGGGTTAAAATGTGATAACAACAACTAAAACAATACAAATTAATTGTTATATTTTCTTTAAACAGTTAGTGAGCTGAAAATTTGTACATTTATATTTTACAACATACATAAAAAGTATCATAAATTGACATTTTGTCACGTGCTTCTAAGGGGTTAAAATGTAGTAAAAATATCGATTGTTATGTTATACTTTCCTTAACACTAGAGAATAAAACCTTAATAAATTAAGGAATTTAAAAATAATGAATAATTATGTGACATTCTAATTAAGATAAATAAGACATATTAGAATTTAATAGTAGGGCCTATTTATGTAAAATAACCTGTTTGCATTTGCTTCGGCGCGAGTCACCGCGTGGGTTGGCGAGCGAAGCTAGCAGGGATCGGAGCCTTCTAGTCTGTTATAATTTAATTAAATCTTAGTATAAGACGGGCTTTGTATTTACCATGATTAAAAATGTATAGACACGGAATTTAGTCCATTGGTTTCCTTTCACTAAATAACATTGTTTAAAATAAACTGAAAGAGCTTTTCGTAACGCTTTTTATTAAACGTCATTATAACTATATTTCCAGTGCACATTTACTACAAATATTTCACTTTAAATTTAACCCAAATCTATTTACAAAAACACTTTTCTGAGTTGAATGTTATGCAAATGTATGAAAAGAAATGCATTATTCTTTTTGGCAAGCTTTGTATTTGGCAAGGAAACTTCCATTACCCAAGAAAACAAATTATTTTTAATAAATGCAGTTTCCCTTAATGTATTCTTGAATGTAATAGTTTTTATTTCTTTACTTTAATATTCATACAAAAGATTCGTATAAAAGACTTTGAAGTGAATTTTTTATTTTTAAAGTTTTCTAATAACATTTTATGTGGATTGTTACGATGTAGTTACCTTAAAATGTGTAATACGTGGTACAATTAGTGTTCAATTGCATATCATTAGGCAGCTTTCATATTAAGTAAAATAATTTTTTTTGAAAATACCATTTCAAATAAACAGTTATTTAATGTATAAATTAATAATACGTAATACAAATCTGTTCAGATTTTCGCCTTTAAAGAAGCAAAAAAAATATATATATATAATAATTAACGAAGGGATTTTGGGTGGTAGTAATCTGAACAGATTGTTCTCCTTTAACAAAACAAGAAAACAAAACTAAACAAACGAAACAAATGTAAGTTTCGACAAAATCGGTTCAGCCATTCCGGGGATTATTCCGGCCAAACAAACAGCAAAAAAAAAGAGAAAAAAAAAGTTTATTTATAAATGTGTGTTTAGCTTTTGATAATGTTTGTATAACCATAATATGAGCTTAGAAGAAAGCTTATATTCTGAAATCACAGGCACGTACTCATTTGAGCTATGCGCTTAGGCATTATATTGCAGGTTATGGAAAATACTAACATGTACTGAATGTTTTACATGTTGGTTATAATCTAATCTATACAACTTTTATTATAAAACGTGTAAATTTATATTGATTTTTGCAATTTTTTTTATTAGCTAGACTTATGAAGAGCTGTCCACGTAACTGGGCCCGAACCTGCGTAAATGTGTTCGAAGTTTCACCCGATGCTCTTCACATTTTCTGCATGAATAACATATGACACAACCCAATAGACTAATAAGTAAAACGATGTCAAATGACTCACATTTTTTTCCCATGTAAACCATCTCACTAAAATATTTAACTTTATTTCCCACTATCCACCGAAAGCACTCTATCGACGCACTTCTTATCCTAACGAACCTAATATAGGAATCCGGATACACTAAGTATATTTCGAAACTGAGAACCTTTTCTACTAATTTCATATTTCTCAGAAACAACTAAAGCCCCAAATAAAGTTAAAACATAAAGTTACATGTTTATGTTGCTCTTTACATTAAGGAAATGACTTCAGTGGTGATATCGCGGGACAAAAATGTCGCTTAGAAGTTGTAACTGGTCCATCGTATGGCCATTACCGAGCTGTTTAAACAGTGTCATAAACTCAGACTAAAGGGTTTTATATTTATTGTATTGTAAACGGCGATTCCGTCGCGGCCAACTCGATAACTTCTTAGAATACATTTTCTGAAACCCTCTAAGAACTTAATCAGATTACGCGGAATAAATTACAATCGGCTTTGCGTAATGTTGACTTGTAAAATATTACTTTCCTCGTTGTTTTTATACGTGAACATTCTCGCTTGAGAATCAATCTACGTTCTTAAATTTAGTATACAAATACAAAAATAAGATAATGTATTCGTCGAAAGATATTTAAATTTAGATTTCTACAGACTTTTTAAAAAAATTGTTTTTCCAGGGATACTTTCAGTACGAACAGTTTAAAACTATGGCATCATCAACAATTATCTGTGATTTATCAACATTATTTGCACTCTAAAATTCCAAAAATAGTTTCAACTTGATACTTCTAAAACGGGATTGTGGTTTTGTTTATAAGAAATTACTAAACATCAATGAATGTTATTAATTTAACTTTTCTACTTGACTCTTCTACTCACCGACTTTGATAAATTTTATAATATTTAAGTTAATTTCTAAAAATTATTAGTTTTTCTTTGTTTGCTTTTCTAGTGTAATTTACATTAAGATTATTTGATTTTTATTTATACTAACTCATTGGCATATTGTTATGTACTTTACCGTTATATTTCACTCTCTCAATTCAGCATAATACTCTCCTTCTTTATTATTATATTATTCGTCAGTCTCCTACAAAAATATTATATTATTTGTCAATCTCCTCATTAAAAATTGTATTATTTGTTACTTGAATATTTTTGTGATTGACATTATCGTACTTTATAATACCTCTTTTCAACACTAATTATATTTTACATAAATAATTATCGTATATATGTTTAATTACGTAAAATATGTTAACTTACTCCATCACATTTATTAAAGGAAAGAAATTGTCAAAATTGCAAAAAGGTATTGTTTTTAAAAAATAAATATGCTTACTTGCTGAAACACGGACGCACAAATATGAGAAATAGAGTATATATAAAAAACAATTTAAGGTCGACATTTTGACGGGCATTATTTTTAAAATGGCAGTTACTTATGAAATTCAGCTGAAGATTTCAAACTCATAAGGAATACAATTATTTAATTAATTGTATATTACAAGATGTGTACAGAGTTAACGTGTTTTATATAGAACCCTTCAATAATATATGTCCTACTTAAACCTAATTTTTTAAATGTAATTAATTAAAATTTTACATCAATCAATGTTTTAGTTAATGTATGAATTCTTCGGACCTATTCTATAGAATGCTACTGAACACTTTTTAAATAGGATAAAATTACTATATTTTGCGAATTTTCAAAAAAATGCTTGCAAACGTCACAAAATCCTGGCGAATTTACATGACCGTTTGTAAAGTTAATAATTTAATTATTTTTTTAACTTTATTTATATTTATTATACAACTTTTTTAGTAAAATCAGTGACTTTAGTATTTTTTTAAAAGTGTATTGTGTTTATGTGTTTGTGTTTTTTTAATGTGTGAAGTTTGTATTCATGACGAGAGCAAAGCTCGATGATGTCTCTGTGTAGATGAAACGGCCGTAACTAATACCATTCAAATGGGATTATTTAAACAGACCTACACAAAAAAAGGTAAATACAACAAATATATAAAAAAAAATTACGTCATTGGTTTTCTTAACGTGGAAATGGTGTAAGGTCACTGCTTTAAATTTAGTTGAAAATTAAAAACTAAAGATTGTTTTAAAAAAGGAGTTGGTTTAGCTTGTTGGGACAGGTTATGGGGCTTTCTTAAACTTCACAAAAGATTGTCAATCAGGAAAGAAGAGAATGTATCAATTGCCATGCTTTAGATATGTAGAGGGAAGAAGTGTATAGCTATTTTGATTTCTCGAGGAAATTATAACAAGATTTAACTTAATAAATAAAAAAGATTGAATTTTTGTCCTTAATTAACGAAAGTGGTATTCAGTTAAACACGTAAGCAAAAGAGGTCGTTAAAGTCGACAGAGTTGCTTATGTAATAGCATCAAAAGGAAAAGATGAAAAAATCTGAATAATTGGGTGTTTTAATGCAGCTGGTTTCTATCTGTCAAACCTGTTTAATTATCAAATGTGTCAGAACCATAGTTGGTTTAAAAGAGCATTGATGTCTGGCAGCGAAGTTTTTATGAATGGAAAATCCGCCTTTGCTACTAAATTTATTTTTCATGAAGTTCTGAAGCAATTTGTTTCCTACTTTCGCGTGTCAAAAGGTGATCCTGTTCTGATAATCCTTGATGGACATGATTTCCACTGCAGTTATCCAGAGGCCCTTGATTATGCTGCAGAAAACGGAGTCCATATGCTTTCTTTTCCATCCCACACGACAATCTGTCTACAGCCAGCAGATAAATCCTTTATTGGTCCCCTGAAAAGCCTACTAAAATGCTGCAAGAAGGTTTTTGAGGCAACACCGAACACCGTAACAAAAATTGAATTCGGTGATTTAGTGAAGGGAGCTTGGGGAAAAGTGTCTACGATTGGACTTGCAACATGTGCATTTCGTGCTTTAGGAATTTTTCCAAAAAACAGAGACCCAATACCTAACCATGCATATATTTTTTGAATATTAAGACCTATACCAATTTGTTGATACAGGAATATCCAGACCATCAACATCGAGAATATCTACCAATCCATTATCAACAGTTACATCAGTCAATCTAGAAACATCAACATCTGGGAAGTTCTCCAATCTTGACCCTTCAACACCAACAAAGTTTCTAAAGTAAATAAGAGACACCACATTAACACCAAGGAAAACAATCAGTAAACTGTCTACTTTACCAAATCTCAAAGAAAAACTACCATCAAATAGGGGAAATAAAAGAAAAGTTTCTAGAGGATTTACCTCCAAGGAAGCCACCGAAGAAGTAAAGCGTCTGAAGCTAAACACATCTATGAAACGAAAACTCGCGAATAAGAAGAAGAAAAAAGTAAAAAGACAACTGACTTCTAAAGCTGATGATAATTGTATCTGTCCAGTATGCAGAAAAAATTACATCGTTGATGTGAATGGTGAAAAGTGGATCAGATATGAGAACTGTAGCACAGGAGGTGCTACAGAAGTGCACTGTGATGTGAGGAAGTGCTGTGTGAAGTGGTCGCATGAGGAATATGTCAAACTGGAAGAAGATGGAGTTACCTTTTTATGTGAAAACTGCAAGTGACAAAGTGATTATTTAAATTTTGTACACACATTTATAATATTTTTTTTCCATTAAATTTTGGTAAATTTTTTAAAGTGTTATGATTTTTAAAGCAAATATAAAGTGATTTTATTAAATAGGAGGTTTATCTTAATTTTTCTTGACTATCCCATTTCTCATATATTACCCCCGATCATGGGTAATATCAGCAACTTTGCTGCAAAATGCATTTTGTTATATAATTCAAACACAAAGATGTTTGAAAATATGTGTACTATTTCCTAAGTAATGGTAGTGTACCAATTAAGGAACCTAAATCTAAAAAATGGAAACGGTAAACTAATTATTACTATTTGTTTTGTGAGCATAACTAAAAACGTTCCCCCGACTTTCTCTATGTATAATAGTTATGCTATTTGTATAATATTAAAATACATCGTTGATTAAAAATTTTCTGATTTATTCATGTTTTTCGTCAAACATCTACCGCAGATGGAAACGCAAAAAGCATAGTATTGAGCTTTATAGTTTATTTACCTCACTCTCTATATGAAAGAGGTTAACGATATTTTTATCGTGCAATCTTACTTTAGTAGTAAATCGAAAACAATCATAAAATTTTCATATAACTAGATTTACTATCAATGTATCTATTATGAGTTTTTCATGTTATATGCCATAATACGTAATTTATGAACTCTAGTCGATTTGCAGTCTTTTATGATCAGTGATGATCATGTCTATTAAAATATACAAATCAATTCTATAAAGTTGTATTCATTTGTAAAATATCAAAACTATTTATTGAAATCAATTAAAACAATAAAGGGGTAACAGAAAAGAGTTAAATAAATTTTATTCTGTCGCGAAGCTAGGTTTTGTATTTCATCATATTTGTTTTTAACTTAATTGGATTTTCTTTTAATTAATAATGAATGATCTTTCATAACACCTACAATAATATTGTGCTATTTTAATATACAACACATGGTTAGTTGTAAAACATATTTTCGGTAATTTGCAAATGAAGGTACGCGAGTCATAAAACAAAACCCTATTTTTTAATGCATTCAATTGTATTTTTCAACCATTTGAGATTTATAACCATCAACAGAAATTTTGTACAAGTTTATGTATTATATTTATTATACACATTTTAAAAACATTTTGTGGTTTAAAATACGCTTTTGTGTAAAACTATAATACTAAACGCATTGAACTGGATAATCATTCCATAAAGTTAAACCACCTTTAAAATAGTCAAGTTATAACAATATGAAATTTCAAATAATATTTTCTGGTGAATTTAACCCGGATCGCGACAGTCAAAAAATGTCCAATTTAAAATAAGTTGATTACAATTCTACGTTCTTTTCTGATTAATTTGATATATAATAAGCATTAAAAATATGTCAAGGAACATAAGTAAAACATATTTGCATAATACATGTTTCGTTTGTGCGAGAAACATTTGCGGCGTTTGGGGAACCCGCAGTATGCATTATAGTAAGCAAACGCTTGCATTGTAATCTATATATATATATAAACCAAATAGCACTCACTCACTCACTGACTCAACATGATTTCTCAAAAACTGCTGAACGGATTGGTACGAAATTCGGTATGTAGCTTTCTCTAGAGCCATAGGTACTCGCTAAGAAGAGTTTTAAAGAAAATCGAAATTTTAAGAGGGATTTGGAGGGGTCAAAGTTAATAAATCACGATTTCTCCTAAACTCCCAAACGGATTGGAATGAAATTTGGTATATAGCTTCCTCTATTTCCACAGGTGCTTGCTAATAAAGGGTTTCAAAAAATTAGAAATTTTAGGAGGGGTTTCGGGATGTCAAAGTTACTAAAACACGATTTCTCCAAAACTACGGAACGGATTGGAATGAAATTTGGTATGTAGCTTCCTCTAAGACCGTAAGTGCTCGCTAAGAAAGTTAAAAAAAAATCGAAATTTTAGGGCGTTTGGGGTGTAAAAGTTACTAAAAAAAAAACACCAAACTGATTGGAATGAAATTTGGTATGTAGCTTCCTCTAGGGCCCTAGGTACTCACTAAGAAAGGGTATACAAAAATGCGAAATTTTAGGTTTTTTGGGGGTCAAAGTTACCAAAAATCCCCATAAAAATACATAGTATAATATATTTATTGATATATTTTTTTGGTTAATATACAGGGTGGTTATAAATTAGTGTACACATTTTAAGATTGAATAAATAAATAACCAATCGACTTAAAAACATGGAAATTGTTTTATTAAATAGCAAATTTAAAACAGTTTTATTACCAATGAAGGACAAAAAGATTACTGTTACTAATACTTTTACAAGGAAACTAAACTAATTACACGTGCTCTTTTTGCAATACCGCAAATTGAGCATAGACAACCAAATGTTTACTGGCAGCAAGATGGTGCCCCTCCACACTGGGGTAAGATAGTACGTGACTACCTAAATAACACGTTTCCTGGTCGTTGGATTGGACGGGATGGTCCAATTCCTTGGCCTCCACGTTCCCCAGACATTACACCCTTAGACTTTTTTTTGTGGGGCTATGTCAAGGACAGAGTCTTCGCCAAAAAAGTTCAAGATATTGAGGAACTCAAGAATAGAGTTCGAGAGGTTATTGGAAGCATAACTCCAGCAATGCTCAGAAACATATGGTGTGAGGTTGAATTTAGACTACAAACTTTGCGTGCAAACCTCGGAGAGCACGTGGAATTAGTTTAGTTTCCTTGTAAAAGTATGAGTAACAGTAATCTTTTTGTCCTTCATTGGTAATAAAACTGTTTTAAATTTGCTATTTAATAAAACAATTTCCATGTTTTTAAGTCGATTGGTTATTTATTTATTCAATCTTAAAATGTGTACAATAATTTATAACCACCCTGTACATTTAACTTTGATTTCTCTATTGATCCATGCAAATCCGGATCGATGAATCCCTATATATATGTTGCTGCCCCGATCTATATATTTATCATCATATCTAATGAACGATTTGTCTAAACATGGTGAAATCTCAAACAATATATACTGTTTATGAGATAGATATTCCAATTAAACAAAATATTGTACGGTTATAAGTCTTATAAATTTTTTTTTGAGGGATTTAAAATATTGGTAAATTGGATTTTTTATTTTGTTACCGGCAGACTGATCACGATTTCTTAAAATGTATATAGCCTTGAAACAAGAAACCTGGCACAAAGAACTGTACCTTGCCCCTCCTTCCCCCCCCCCCCTTTCACTTTCCTACTCACTGACCACAAGGCACTGGTGCATCAGTTGGGCTTATCATTTTAATGTTCTCATTACTCTAAACCCTTCTATTCGTGATACTCTCGCTCCCTCTTATATTGCGGAGGATAATATTGGGGAAATTGGGCAGCTTACAGACAATGATCTCATCAGACAAAACTTTCAGTCTCCGTCGACAGAACAATGTTTGTCATCTGATACTGCTGAGTCAGATCATTGTTCCATTGTTCAAACCATCCAGAATCGTGTAAAAAAATGGCGAAAACGTTTTTCTAATACTAATAGTGCTAATGCACATAAGGTGTCTGTCAAAAGATACAACACAAAAAATCTTGTCGTGCATCGCGAGGCTTCCAAAAAGTACAGTCAACAAAATCTCTAGGTCAAAATGGCTGCCGTTCAAAAATACTGTTTTAAAAGATGTCACATGAAGGTGCTTCCATGGTCTGAAAAATCAATGTCAGTGTTTCACTACAACTGCAACACCGATTATCACAAAGACAAAACAGTTGAACTAGGTCCTACGACGACATGTAAATGTTGTACAGCTATGAAGTGGTATAAATGACATGGTTTAGAACCAACGATTCATATCCTTATGACACACAAAATTACCATCATTTGTCGCATTTATTTCACAATAATAATTATGCAATATCGAAGCATTGCCGGGTCAGCTAGTATTATTATGTACTTGTTTGAGTTGTCGTGGGTTTACTAAAACCTGGTTAGCGGGACACTAACAACATTCAGCTTGTTTTGATTTTTTTCAGACGATGGGTGGTAATTCAGACGATGAGTACAAAACTAATTCATTGTTTGGTTTGAATAGTTTTGTTGTGAAGTAGTTTTTAAGTAAAATAAAAGTTATATGTTTTAGTGGCATGTTATAAAATATTGCCTCGTTCAATAAAATTGTTCAAGAAAAGACAATTAGTTCGTCAATCTAATATTAATAAAAAAAACTGCAATTATTTCAAAATTATTGCTTTAAGGTAAGGCCGATAAAAATCCAGTTTCTTTATGTTTAGGAGAGGCCGAAAGGGATTATTTTGAGTCCGCCATCTTTTCGTTATACTTATATACAAGACTTGGTAAAACTATATTTGTTTACATTTATTACAAATGATAATACATAATCTAGTAAGTTAATGTTCCTGCATTATTGCAAGCATTAGTGGATTATAATAGCCCTATGGTTAAATGAATATTGAGCTTGATTTGTGAGAAGATATACTTGATAGAATAAACTTTGAACAACAACACAAGTTGTGAGATTTTGTGTTCAAAGTTAATTCTATCAATCCATATGGGGAGCTTAATAATATACAACCATAATAATTTACTAGGTCAATAGGCTTAGTTGGTAAAATATGACCTGTTTTTATGCGTCGTTGTTTAAATCATTTTTATTAAAATGTTCGTGGACTGCACTGAGGAATGAGACTCGCAATTTTATAAGAACTAGATTCTTTATTACACGTTCTAAGATTATTTTCGTTTACTTTAAGAAACCATATTTCCTAATAAATTTAAAATGTATGATTATGATCTTAAAAGAACAACGATTGAACTCGCCACCCACTCTTAAAATAAGCGATCGATCCGGATCAGGTTTCAAAGCCTTTGCGATGAATCGAGAATGCAATAGGGCTAGTTTGTAAACAACGACGGGACCGGGGGGATGTAGAGGGTGAAAACCGCCACTCTCTGATAAAACAAAATTGAAATTCCAAGGAGACAGCCTAAGATAAGAAGAACCTTTTCTGCGGTGATGTATTTCACTGAAGGAAACAAATAATATCGGCCGTCAGAACAATCCGTCAGCCTATCTACGATCATGTGGTCGGAATAAAATTGAATTTGATACATCGCTTGCTTTATCTTAACAAGCATGAGGGATAATAACAATATATTGTTACAGTACACAATTTGTTTTCTAAGTGAAACGTCAGTTTTTTTATCAGTATTTCTATAAGTATGGTATGATGATATATGAGTAAATGTTTAAGTGTAGGGGATGAAAAATGTCTGAAGTTTTCGAAATACTACCACGAAAATATTTAAAAATTCCTGTCGTATCACCCTTTAGGCGCAGATAGTTTTCACCTCTTTAAGGTAAGAACTAAACAAATGTGTTTTCCCCATCGCTTTAGGTTTCAAAGAAGTTAAAAATAAAAATGTCGATAATATTTAAATGTATAACAATTTTAACAGCGTTTGATTTTGTGTTTAAGAAATAATTGATTTTTGTCCTGCGATCTCATTTTTGTCACCCATTGCGGTTGGGGTTGGTCTTGTCAAAAATGGTTTCTTAAAATCATATGTTAATTGTCATTGTCCAAACATATTTGGAATAGACGTAGTCACAAAGGGTCATTCAAAGTTACATAAAACAAATTAACAAAGTTATTTTAACAGTACTGAACTTAATAAAAAAAAATTACCTGATAATAAAAACATTGATTTACATTACTGCGCCTAACCGAATTCAAGTATTTAATATCATCCGTAAGGAATTCCTTTAAAGAGTAATATGATTGCACAAGAAGCAATTTAAAAATCACCTGAACAAACTGTTTAAACGTTGCAAGTCTGTCATCCATAGAAAATTTATACAAACTACAGTAATACACAATTAAATCCATCGTTCCTAACTGTTTTAATTAGGTGAAAGTGAGTTGTGTTTATTTTGTTTTTAATCCTACTATTGTATGAATGATAGGGATTTTTTTTTCTAAGAGGAAATTGATCAAGATTAATTTTCTACAGCCTACTACTATATGCTTTATTTACTAATATTTGTAAATTAATTGTGAAAATTTTAGTGAAATTATTTGAAGATTTTTTTGAGCATATATAAAAAGTAAGTGTATACATTACTATTTTTTAATTTTAATTACAGTTATCCCATTTCAACCCTTTGACTTAAGTAATCGAAATGTAAATTGGTTTTTATATCACATAAGAATAAAATTTATCAATTTTACTTTTGCAACTTTTAGGAAGTTGGTTGAAACTATGTTTATTGTATAGAAGTTTATATTTATTGTATTTTAGAAAATTTACAATATTATAGTGGATATTTTATATTATAAGATAAAAATATGTTTGTTGTTCAGCCACCTAATTTTGGTTATCATGCACAGTAAGAGCAGGTCGTGTCAAAAACTATAAAACACGAAACTTTTATATAATATTTGGAAAATTTAAAAAACTTTTGAGGGATTTGATACTGGGCTTATCAATGAAGATATATACAATTTTCTTTCTGCTTCATCCTATATCTGCTGATGATTGGTTGTTATCAAAACAACTTATCAAATATGTTTTGGATACTGCTGAAGGTATAATAAATTCAAACGCATGAAATATGTTTTAGTAAAGTAGTTAAAAAACCCCTTCCCTATTTCTCAAATCATTGACCAATTCTGGCCGTTTACCAACTTGATGGAATGTTTATATCTATATATTTGATGTATTAATCTGTAAGTAATTTATGCAAGAAGCGTCCTGAAGATAACTATAATTTGTATTTGCTGTGGTTTTTTTATTTGGAGACCGTGAAACGAAAAATTAGGTACCCTACACATTTTCCAGTAGTGCGCCTATGTTACTTTATTTGAAACTTCTTAAACACAACTAGATAAGTGGACTTTCTATAAAATATATTTTTGCTTGCGACAACATTTTTTTCACTATTTTTTGTAATATTTTTGTAGTCGATTTTATTTTTCTTGAAACCATTGTTTTGAATTTTTGATTCCACCATTGGAGGGTTAGTACAAGTTCAAAGGGGACATATTGTAAATAGTTACATAACTTGACGAGAAATGTTTAGTGTAAGTGTCAAGAGTTTATTACCATCTGCAGAAAAGACAAATTCTAAAAGTCAGTTCTAAATTACTAAAAATAGTACTAATAATACAGGGTGATTCAGAAGGAAACGGAGATACTTTCAGGACGTGATCTACTGGTGAAAATAAACGGTACCAGAAACTGGCACATACTTTCTCACAAACATATTTAAATTATTAAACAGATTCACTGTGACTTGGTAGGAGAGGTAATTTTTTATTAAAGTTGGAGATTAACTTAAATAATATTATTATTATCTAGAGAGAAAACTATTCGATCGATTTCGAACAAATTTGCACCAAACACGTCAATTAGGCCTTTATAGATGCACAAAAAAAGGTTTTGAAATTTTTTGAAAAACAATAGGCTACCCTTTATGGCCACAAAATCCCCACAAATAAGTTATTATTATTATTATTAGCTAAATGAGAATTTTTAGAAAGATGCGGTTTTTTGCATATGGTATGATACATTAAAGGCTACAAATAAGCCAAATTTTATCAAAATCGTAAGAGCCGTTTTTTTTATAAAATAATAATAACTGATTTTTTGGGGGTTTTTTTGCCAAAAAGGGGGTTGTTTTTTTTTTAATTTTTCAAATCCGTTTTCGTGCAGGCCTACTTGATATTTCTGGTGCAAATTTGTTTTAAATCGATCGAATAGTTTTCGCTTTAGCTTTGTATACATACAGACATATAGACAGACATTTTGTCCTTTTTTGTATTAACCACTTTTTTGAACTCAGGGCGTCCCAAAACTGATATTTTCACAAAAATCTCAACATCGTTTGTTTATTTTTGCAATCATTATACTTTCTCTATACTATAATATAGTGAGAAAGTAAAAAGTACATATAAACATAAGTTCGGAAATGCTTTGTTTTCCAGTTATCCACCTATATTTTACAAAATACTTAATACCTTTTGATTTAGGAAACATCAAATTTTGCGTACATATTTGGTATGACATCTTTTACCCATGTACAAAAAACCAAAACTTTGTTCATATATTTTTAAAACGTCGGCCGTTTAAAAACTTGTATGAAAAATATCTCGAAAACCATTAATTTTACAAAAGAATTTCAAGAAACCAAAAATAACCTTTGTAATGACAAACTTAACGGTTGTTTTATATTTCTGTTACTTAAAAAATAACCTTTATAATGACAAACTTAACGGTTGTTTTATATTTCTGTTACTTAAAAAATAACCTTTATAATGACAAACTTAACGGTTGTTTTATATTTCTGTTACTTAAAAAATAACCGAATTGTTGGTTAAAAACTAAACATTTTGTATCTTGGTAGTTGTCCATAATATCCAAAACTACTCCACAAAATTATAAAAAAAACTTGTAAATAAAGTCCATAATAAATTATTACAAACTTTAAAAAAAGGTTGTTATCACACCAAAACAAAACAAACTGAAAATAAAAATTCAGTCACTTCGAAAATGTATTTAAAAGCAGTTTAATTAAAGACAAATAAAACTAAGAAGGCAATACCAATTA
>JAGFPH010000008.1:1812675-1823573 GCA_018207615.1 Philaenus spumarius
ATATGGGTGTCACTGAGCGCATCACACCAGTAGACTTCTTCTGGGAAGTCGGTGAAGCAGCTGGGAATCGAGTCCCGACTTTCCCAGAATGTTAACGATTGTGCTAGAATATTTCAAAATGATATTTCAGACAAAGTGTTCTAGAATGTTACAGAATGTTTTATAATGCTGGATAATGTTAGAGAATGTTCCAGAATGGTATAGAATCGTCCAGAAGGTTGTACAATGTTCTAGAATTTCCAGAATGATGTTCTACAATGTTTCAGAAAATTCTATAATGGTGGAGAATGTTCTAGAATGTTATAGAATCGACCAGAATGTTCGATAATATTCCAGAATGATGTTCTAGACAGAATGTTCAAAAATGCAGGAGAATGTTATAGAATCGTCCTGAAAGGTCGAAATGTTAAAGTTTCAGACTGTTATATATAATCAAAGGGACTTCCTGTTCCGGAACGTTCGAAAACATTCTAGATTGTTCTGAAACCAGAATCGGGCTATGAAGTTAGATACCTAAAACTTGGCATATATTACTCTTTTATATACAAAGAGAAGAAACGTTTAAATTTCCGTTATTTGCCTCCAAGGTGTGACATATTGATCATAAAAAAATGTTTGGTATAAAGTACTCATAGACGCAAAATTCATATTAAACAAACTGACGGAGAAATCGTAGGTTTTAATAGCTGATCATGTCATGTATGTAAGTCTAAGTATGGCAAACATTGATTGATTTAGACGAAACTCACTTTAGGTTTTAGTACACTCTATATTTCTTTAACTCGTTTATTAATACCTGCGAGTGAAACCACGGGTACCGTTGCTAGTTGTTCGTAAAAGTATAACTAGTCTCGATTTTTATTATTGATATTATTAAAATAAACCGAACATGCTAGTATTTTACTTTGTCTAAAAAAACTCTTAACAGTATGCCGATTTTGAATATGACGAATAATTTATTGCATATTAATGATTGATTGCTTTTCTGCATTGATGTTGTTTTGAAGAGTATTACAAATACCTTAATACTCGTACACTACTTCCTTGGAAAGTTTACGATAACAAAAATTACAAAAACATTTCGTACACCCGCTTTATAGCAGCTATATGCGGGAAGCAATTGCCACCGTAAGTGCTATCATCCCGTTTGTTCAAACTAATTTAAAGTGAAGCATACAAAAGGCTTAGCAATAAACGGTCGGCACGAGGATTGAGCGGTGTTTATCGAGACGCCAAAGCTCGGGGTTTGCCACCGGGAGGGCGGCTAGAGGATTAATGATGTGAGGACGCGAGAGGCGGAGCAGAGCGCATCGACACACGCGTTCAATTTGTCCGCAAACCCGCAATCCCTGTTCACAATGTGTTTCTCTGTATTCTACTCGCTGTTCAAACTTTAATTTATTAAACTAACTGTTATTTAGTGTAACTGTACTAGCCAAACTGAAAACATTACTTGAATGATGCGGGTTGCGTTATTTGATAATGTAGTCTTTAGTTAACCACGTGAAATATTCTTACCAGTTCTGTAACAGAAGTATAAGAAAACTGTATTGTTTATATTAAACTAGGAAATCAAACATTGTCGTGGGTTTGTTAAATGTAATTTATACAACTTCATTTATCGACGGTGTTTGTAAATGTATATTAGAAAATTTTTTGAAATTAATATTTAATTAAATTTTAAGATTTTTCTTGAAAATTTAGTCTGGTAAACGTATTTTAACATAGTAAGAAACACATGAAATCAACATGCCCTTTTCTCAATTTTACATACCTTAAAATATGTTTGAACGGAGTCGAACGAATTAAAATTAACACAACACTGCCTTATGAAATGTATTAAGTTAAACTAGAATGCGATCATTTTCTACATACTTAAGCACTTATTAATAGGCTTTACCAGATAACACAGTTGAAAATATTTATTTTAATATTTATTTCTACTCTGTATTTTGCAATGAGCGTGGAGCTCTCAGGAAAATTCTGAGAACGAGTTTAATGTTTTATCCATCAAATAGTGCTTTATGCTTTTAAATGTATAATTTTCCTTTTTATATTTCATTTGGAAATTGTGCAAGAAAATATTTCCCGTGTAACTTGTTCTGTTATTATAAATCTTAAAAATATTGATCTAAAATCACATGATTGCGGGTGGTTAGATTCGAATCATTGCTGTGCTCATTTACGTACTTAATTGTTTCAGTGACATGTACATGTGTATTTATAAGAAATTAAAAATAAATTGCAGATTTTCCTCGTACATTTGTCAAAATACTTGCTTATGCGGCTGGCTTGTGTCAACATTTTTTCAGTAAAAGTAACGTATTATTCCTGAACGAAAATACATTTTAAACTTTCTTCTTTAGTGTTTCAACTTTTTATATAACTGCTAGGAAAAAATTTTTTACGATGAAATATACCCCCTTTTACGGATAGGTAATTTTAAAAAAAATTTAAAGGTTTATGAAAATCTGTTAGGGGGTTTTTGAGTTAAAACAAATTCTCATACATAAATCGATACAGAATTAGTACTGAATAGATTCTAATATTCAAAATCTAAATTTTATGATACTGATTGATCAACAAAACAGTAAAATTACATTTAAATACATACTCGTATTATTGTAAATAAAAAGTTTTTGTTATTTTCAACATACAAAAATGCTCTACGATATTTTTAACTAGGAAAACAATTTCAGTAGATTGTCTGTTTCTTAAAAAATATATACATGCTTAGCAGTGTATAAATGTTAAGTACTGGGAGGTGATGAAGAACCAAAAATGTATACAGGATGTTTGAATAGTCTGGAAACTTCTTGAAAGCAATTTGAGCATTTATTGTAGAATAGGTATTTAGTAGTTATTGGTATCTTACAGCTGATTTAGTTTGAAAGCGATTTCACTTGAAATAAATTATTTTCTTCTTCTTAGTTTTTATGTTGTTAATAACAACTGTATTGAATTTAAATTGTTCTTACATTTGTTGTCTGGCAGTCTGAGGTTGCTTATCTCATTGCTCTAATCATGTTAATTAACAAAGTTAAGGGCGTTATTTACAATTAGTATTTTTGTATCATATTTTAAAAGGAAACTTTAGAAGTTGTATAGTGATATTCAATGAGTTTTTTCTTTGATTATTTTGACCCACTATTTTTCTTTTTCGCTCATTCGACTCACGATATCTTAAAACAGATTTAGATAGCCTATTCAAAAACGGATTTGACCATCGTTTTTTCTTCAAATTTTACATTAAAATCATGTATCTCATTTCTATATTCCCATTTTTTTTTTTAATAGCTCATTGCAATATGGCCGATCCAAAATGGAATACAAAATTTTCAAACTCATCAAAAAGTAGAAGTTTTATGGCTGTAAATAACTGTATTTATTTCTATATCATAAGACTTGTACATTTTGCGATATTAAGCCGGAATAGATTACTGGACTAGATGTCATGCACTAGGTTTTGTCAGAAGACCTAAAACTTAATAAGACCTGGTTCCGAAGTTATTTTCTGTTTGTCGGTCCCAAAATATTTAACCACCTACCGCTTCAGCTGAAGTAAATTAGTAAATTATAGAATTTTCTGAAGACAGTGAAAAATTGGCTGTTTACATTCAGTAGCTTTGATGTTATGTTTTGTTTTGATTGGTTAAAATCCGATATCTAAATATCTAAATCTAAATTTCATTTCGTATACAACTGAAAAATGTCTAAACATTAATTGGACTAAATTCGCCCTCCGATTTGTCGACGCATACATGTGAACCGTACTCGCGGCCTTCATTATTTCTTCGCTGACGTTTCCTCTGAAACAGCTGCAGCTCATTTGTCGTTGACATTCTTCCATATCCCCTTTCCCTCTCTAATTTGTTCCTGCCACTTAGTTCTAATTCCCCTATACTTTCTATCCCTCACATATGTTTAATCAAAAAATATAATACTTTCCACGTGAGTTTAAGTCCGCTGTTCCCTAAGGACAGGCTGGTTCTGACTTAGGTCCCTTCTTGGACTTTCAATGAATATTAAATGCTAAGCTCTTGCAGGGGAACAAGGAATAAGCCTAAACATAAATACAAATTGATCTTGTAAATAATACATAACAAACTGGACATCGTTTTGTTGAAAAATATAACCTGTCGGATGAACTTTCCAATTCCAGACAAAATGTAAAAGCTGTTTAGAGGGCAACTACTTAAATAAATAAATATTAAATAAACTGAAGGGCAATATTATCGTTCACCAACCTCCTCGCAAAGCAAATTAAACAGATTATTATTACACTCCGACAAAGGCGGTTATATCGGAGTAGGCTGGTGGGAATATATGTGACCTATTTATTGAACATGCGCAGTAGGGCCAGACTTGTTGCGTGAATGACAAGCATTTTTTACATACTAGAGAGATTAATGCGAATGTATGTTTTTACAATACAATTATAAGTGTAGTGTAAGTTTAAAAATGAAAATTCGTATTCTTTTTTATTTTGAATAACCACCAATAAGCCTATCTAATAAAAATGGTCAATATTAATTTAAAATATAAAGTAGGCCTATGGGTCGGCTCTAGTAAAACAGAAAGCAACCTGCGACTCCCTATAGCGGCGGAAGGTTACGCGGACATTGCTCATCATAAATCCATTTAAAACCCGCAATTATTCAAATAGCGTTTTTTTTTTTAAATAAAAAACTCTTTTGAACAAATTTCTTCATCCGAATGGCTTGGTAATTTTTCGCTATAATTAATAGTTACAACGTAAAAAATATTTAAAATCACCCTATAGCGGCGGTAGGTTACACAGACATTGCTCAGCCTAAACCCATTTAAAACCCGCAATTGTTCAAATAGCGTTTTTAAAAAAAATACCAAAATCTTGGGGACGAAATTCTTCAAGCGAATGGCTTGGTAGTTTTTCGCTATAATTAATAGTGACAACATAAAAAAGTATTAGAAATAAATGTTTTAAATTGTTAATAAATATTAAACAAAATATTTTTCTTAATTTTTAAAAAGCCTTTTGCATGCATATTGACCATAGCTTTAAAATTACATATCGTTTATAATTTTCCGATCAAAAATAAAAGAAAAATTTGGATTTTAATTTAACATTGGTCTTATGGAGTGTCAGCCAACATGGCCGACAGCTAGAGCCGACCCTTAACTTTAAAATACCGTAATTTCATATGGATGATTTGAAAGTGAAGAGAATTTTTTTTTTAATTTAAAATTTGCATGTATTCCAGAACATGTGCTTTTTCGTAAGAACAAAAAACATGCAAAATTATAAATTACGTTTTTTAAATATAATATTTTTTTGAAAATGTATCGTTTGTTTTCTTTACACATGTATAACAATAACAAATAAATGCCAAATGAAAATTATTGGATGAAGAAAAAGTACAGATTACAGATTTTAGCATATTAGGATTACATTAGCAAAATCCTTTATAAATAGGATTACATTTATATACTGTATATCTTGTCCACGTATAAAAAAATAAAAACTTAATAATGCCTATACCTGAAATACAACACACATACATCAAACATACATAAACGAATTATAATATAAAATATACAAATTACACTAAGTTATGCATATACATGCAAACCATATAATGCAAGCCATAATAACACACAAAAACACGTAGACTTCTTTACGCACTAACAAAAATCATAAATAAAAATAAACAAGAAAAAGCACCTCTATGGCTAGGCCTGTGTAGAGGAATACCGTTACTAGAAACAAACCAATGATAAAATCGAAATCTGAATTCGAGTGAACCTTATACTTAAACTTATAAATCACAACATACGTGATGATTTAAAACTGTAACATTTGTATACTCTGTTTAGGAATGGGCCTGTAATAAATGTTTAAAGCGATGTGTAATATTTCAACTATTTCATGAATTTCAATATGAAATCAACCTCAGGTAGTTTACTCAAATATTTTCAAATTTCGTTTGAAAACTATATTTGTTTAAACTATTGTTAATATAATTAGGAAACTTAAAAAATGTTCAAGGTTCAATAAAACCAAAATTTGAAGTGATCAAATTATTATTTGACTTTGTAATCCATAACTGTGACGAATTTCGAAGTTTTAAATTATAATTATTAAAAAAACTTGGAGCACTTATTAAAGTCTTTAAAAGTTCCAGTATGGCTTAGGCCTAATAAAATGTAACAACAAATTTGTATCCAACAAATCAGAAATCAATGTTATTTCGAAAAATGAAATCAGCTATTAATTAAAACTCAACTAAAATTTTTAAATTTGTATGGAAAACAGCTGATTATTGAACAATTATACTCATATTCAATTAGTTGAGCTGTTTTTTTATGGATAAGTATTAAAAATTGTCAACTTTTAAATTGCTTAAAGAGGTGAACCTTCTTTTAACATACTGTATTAGGAAACTAGGAAAAAAGTATTCCGAAGTTTGCTGCTTCAGATGTGTTAGTATAAAAAGTCCTGAATCTCCATAAATATGTATCAATAGAATTTTTATCTAAAACCAAAAAAGTGCCTTTATGAATACACAAATGAAATAAAAGTAACATTTCATACTTGTTTAAGTAAAAACCGAGCAAACTTGTTATAACTAATCCTAGAAGGTGCTGATGTATTCGTTTTTTACTTGTGGATGCAAGCCTGTAATACTGTAGAGATAGTAAATTAACTAAAGTGTTGATATTAACAGGTTTTTGAGGGAAAGCCTCAACTGAGCGGACAACGTGGACTCTTCAAAAAATCCTGTGTTCAAATCTCGGCAAGAGTGCAGGTAGCTTTTCATATCTGTAGTTAGCGGGGATAGGTAAAACTTCCCAGCTGGCGGGATATGACTAGTTACCTGTTCTCCGGCTTGTGATGTTGTTTATAATTTAATACAGTATTTTTGTATATATATATAATTATTATAGTTATTATTATTTTAACTGCTGGCAGATATTTTTTGCATAACATTTCAAGACCACAATAAATATAAAACCATAAAGATTATCCTCCTGTTGGTCAGAAACGTGTGAAATTTTTATAGAACATGCAGGCATCAATATAGACCATGTTGGCTCAATAGACAAATAAAAAGGTTTGATATAAGACATTGTGCATGAACGTCGACGATATGTTTAGCAAAAAAAGTAAATACGTTGGAAGTCATTCTGTTTTGTTGTAAAACTTTTCCAATAATTATGTAGGCCTACTGTTCCATTTGTTCAAGCCAGTTAAGCCCATTGTATGCCTTTATTATTGTCTATCTCAATTTTAAAACCAAATATTCCTCCTCTGAGAATAATTCACGTGTAGATAATCTGTTTCCCTTTTCCTTAACAGCTTCGAAAACAAGTGTTTTTTTGTTTCTTGTAAATCAATGTCTTGGGAAAAAGGGTATTCTGTATTATTTTTCTTAGAGTGTAGTTAATATAATTTCACTATAATTCATTGTATCGCAAACTGTGTGCCTTTAAAGGTGCCGCGAAACTCGGGAAGGTTTTGATGTTGATTCCACTATCAAATTTATTTATAAGAAAACCCTTTGATTAAAAGTGCCTTTGAGGAAGTGAGAGAGAGGGAAGAGAGAACGAGCTATACCGTATTTGGTAATGTATGTAGGCCTATATAAGAGACTTTGTCCTAACTGAATGACATAGAATCAACGTACAATAATAACTAACTATTTAAGGTACAAATGCGAAAATTTAGAGGTAAATTCTTACGGGCTCATACTAATAAATATTTTTTTTTAATTTTTATTTAAATCGTAAAAATATTTAAAACTTGTTCATGCACTCCCAGTAATATAATAATAAAACAGCTGTAAAAATCTAAAGCTTAACAACTCATGCTTGTTGACATTCATTACCATAGCAACCAACTTATCAAAGTTAGAATCAGTTCATTATTCGTCACAACTAACAGCATTTGTTTGTTATATTAACAAACTAAAAGCAAACAAAAACATGAATCTACGAAAATGCTTACTGTATTAAAGTTTAATTCAAACATCTGTTGTTACATATTTTAAATAAAACAGCTTATTTGTGTCAAACACTTAACATAATTGTAGGTCAGGCCTACATTGAAATAAAACACGTTTATTTGCAAAAAAATTTACAAAAATAGAATCATGTAATTACTATTCACAACTAACAATTTTGTAGGGAAAAGCAATTAAAAGGCTTATAAGTCAAACATCTGGTGCTATAAGTTATATTGTTTCTTTTAGTTGGTAATATAATAAACGGTACCAGGAACTGGCACATACTTTCTCACAAACATATTTAAATGATTAAACAGATTCATTGTGACTTCATAATTGTAGGAGGGGTAGGAGATGTGATTTTAATGCAGGAGATTAACTGATGAATATTATTATTATTATCTAGAGAGAAAACTATTCGATCGATTTCAAACAAATTTGCACCAAACATGTCAATTAGGACTGTATAGATGCACTAAAAAAGGTTTTGAAAATTGTTTAAAAACAACATCCTTTTGGCAAAAAAAAAACCCAAAAATCAGTTATTATTATTATTATTGGCTAAACGAGTTTTTTTTTAAAGATGCGGTTTTTTTTGCATATGGTAGGGTACATTAAGGGCTAAAAGTAAGCCAAATTTATCAAAATCGTTAGAGCCGTTTTTTTATAATCACAAATTTTTTAAACCTTTTTTCTTGCATCTATACAGGCCTAATTGATATGTTTAGTGCAAATTTGTTCGAAATCGTTTGAATAGTTTTCTCTCTGGCCTTGTATACATACAGACATACAGACAGACATTAAAACAAAAAACACATTTTTAAACTCAGGGGGTAACAAAACGGATGTTTCCAGAAAAATCTCAACATCGATTTTTTTGCGAACACTGTATACTTTTTCTTTACTGTAGCATAGTGAGAAAGTAAACATTTATTTTAAACTAGGGGAGACCCCTGCGTGCTCCCCGTTGGAACCTTCTACACACATCATTATATTAAGTTTTGTTTATAATAAATGTATAGGATAAAAAAATAACATCAAAGCTAAGACGGTAAATAATGTTAAGTCAAATTATTTTGTATATTTTATATCAGTTATAATAAAGGTTAATTAAAAGAACAGGTCACAGGTCTACAATTTAATAAAAATTTAACCTAAAAGTTAGAAATACAATTAACTGCTTCATAGTTTGAAATCAGCTCTTAATGGAAATATTAGAGCAAACAGCTGATTACTTTATCAATAATAAACATATTTATTTATTATTTAGTATGGCGCTCCCATTGCCCTAAAATATTTAGTATAGTGTGTGTAGTTTTTACTTCTGCAGATGGCGTTGTTCACAAAAACCTATTATCTTAAAAGTAAGAAATACAAATAATTTTTTTAAGTTGAAATCAGCTGATAGTGGAAATATTGTAGGAAGCAGCTGATAACTGTTATTATTATAGTCATTAAACATAATATGTAATGGCGCTTACATTTTTGTTAGATATTGAGTATATTTTTGTTTGTTTTTATGTCCAATAGATGCTGCTGTTTTTTAAAAAGTATTTAAAAATACGAGTGTATTCGAATGGAACGTTGTGTCAAAATTACAAAGTAATCGGTGAATAACTTTCGGAGATTAGCGATTTTGAACAAACGCACATTTACATTTTTATTTATATAGATGTTGATTATTGATTATTTATAATTTTAACTATTGGGGTTGCTTGTGTATATTTCGATCTCTGTCTTACTTTAGCTATGAAAAGGTAACTGCTCAATCGTAATTTCGCTAAAAATATCAAAGTATGTAATAATCTGTTTGCATTGGACTTGCCATTGGTCGCCGCCTGATTTGGTGAGCGAAGCGAACAGGGCCGGAACCAATTGTACTAAAATTGAATCAAAAGAATATATTACCTATTTATTGTAATATTTTGGCAACGTTTATATTTTTTGCGTAAGAAAGTACACGTAAAAATTATTCAGTTGAATGAATGTGTGAAGCTCTTAAATTGTCCTACTGATACTATTTTAAATTTATGTTTTATTATAACTCATTAGTGTTATGGTAAGCCTTTTTTTTAGTTTTGTTTGTTAATAATTTATATTCAAATTGCTTTAAGTATATGGATGCACCGGGGCTAATACCTCATTAGTGGGCCGTGGACTATACGTTTGAGAAACTGCTCTAATTTAAGACAACATTTTTGGCAAACAAATGTTTTAAATTAGCTCCTCTACTCTTTTTAACACAAAAAACGATTTATTGTTTTTTAACTAAATAAAATAATTAATTCTCTTGGTAAATTGGAAAATTGGTAATTATCTGACATGTCTCATAAAAATCTTTCAAGGCCAACACTGAATGTAAAACTTTATAGGGCGAGCGTAAAGGATAGGCTGGCCTGAGGCTTATTTGGTCTGTAATAATACCTTATCGTGATGAGTCAGTCAAATTGAAATGTTTGTTGTTTGTTCAAGAGAAGAATTCAATAATATCAGATGGTAGATACTGCAAGCGGAATAACAGTGGGTCGGTCTCGAACATAAAGATTAACAGTATAACATTAGAATTAACAAGTTAATAGTGAATAATGGCGGCTGTTAGTGGCCGCTCACTTTGGGCGTTAATGTTAAGTAGCTGATAATAATAATAACAGAGGGAATGTGAGAATAATTTATTGAATATTATCTCGAATATTATAAGTCTCTCGAGGTGACTTTCAGAGAAAAGGAAAATAAATTTAAAAGACAAAGTAAATAGAAACATAGAAAGCTCTATTATGCTTGGATTTTTATCGAAGCACCATTTTGTATTTTGAACAAAATTCATTTATTTAAAACGTTGAATGAAAAATAGCTTACATTTTAGATACAACTTAGCGTTACGAAGATTTAATTTACAAAATTAATTTCTTTTAA
>JAGFPH010000008.1:1823583-1882612 GCA_018207615.1 Philaenus spumarius
TTTGAAAAAAATCTACAACGGATTTCCTTTATCAATTTTAAAATAATGGTAATTTAAACTTGTTAGCATCATTCTCGAAAAAAATAGATAAATAAACTTGAAAGGTCTAAAAGATTTTGAAAGATACACTTCCACGGTCACAAAAAATGTTATTATGTACTTCGTCTTCGGATATCTACCGTGTCACTATTATTGTCTGCACATTGAACACAGCCGAAGTTTCGGGCACTTTACAGATGTCCATTTTCAAGGCTTAACAAATATCAGGTGTAACTGTTCTCAACGTCCAGACTATAGTGACGCGGTCTATCTCCAAAGACCAAGTACATAGTAATAGGATAAAAGATGTTTACTTAAATCAGAAACACAAATTTTTTCTATAAGTAAAAGAATTCAAAAATTAAAAAAAAAATATGAAATATAATTTGTTTGGTAGAGTTGTCTATAATTAATACTCAAGATTATCCTACAACAAAAATGTTGTGTGAGTTCTGATAACTTTCTATTTAATTCTAAATAGATGAATGTAAAAAGAGTAAACAAAAAGCAAACAAAAATTCGCAGTTAAAAAAATATAGACCAAAATGTTTCCGAAAAAGTTTTGTAATCATAATGCATAACAAGATAACGTTCACTACAAAATCAATCAACAAAATCAGTTCCTAATAAACATAAACAAAAAATATATGAAATAAAACATTTTTCTTGTGGTTAAAAATAATAAACGTTTTCGCCTCTTGTAGACTTTATTTAAAAGAATTGTAGGCTATTTGTTGCTAAAACGTTTAAATGGCCTTCAATATGAAATGTTTGATAGAACTCGATTAATAAGTTTTCCTGAAATTATTTCTTTGCAAAATTAGGCATATATTTACAATAATTTTTTTTAAATTTGTATCCATGAAACACAACTTAATACTATTTTGATTCCCCAAGAAAGAGACCAGGTAACAAGTACCATCCCATCGGTTTGGTTGTTAAATAACCACAGTTTGTTTTCCCACCGCCCTCTTACCATAGATATGAAAATCTACCAGGGCTCTAACCGAGATACGAACTAGGGATCTTTTGATGACAAACTTACGCTGACCACTTGACTTTCCTTCGGAGAAACCTGAAAAATTAACCATTTTTTTTTCTTTTAATGTTACCTAGAGTGGTGCCGTACTGCCTATCAAAGTCTTATAAATAACACAAAATCGCAACAAAATAGGAAACTAAGTATTTTGGGACATAGGTTTATATCAACGATTTCTGTGTTTGTCCATATATCATCGTCTGAAACTATTTTCATTTATTCGTCATACTTCCTGTATATTTGAATAAAAATAAAATAATTCGATCTCAAAACTGAACCGCTTACATGTTTTAGGGGTTCAACGAACTATTTGGGAAATTGGTCTACCACGAAGGCGCTGAATAGCTGCCTTGATGCACGAAATATAATATGAAAATTTTTTCGCACATAAGCCTCCAGCCCAAGCTCACGCGCTTCTTCTTTCCACTCGCAGATTATGGACTTCACCAGACTATTATATACTGGGGGACACTCGAATTGCCACAAATTTTGGGTCCATCTGAAACGCACGAACTGCCACAGTCATTAGAGGGGATTAGAAAGGGTCAACTCGCAAGATAAGAAACACACGAACTGCCACAAGGGTTCGGTCAGGTAGCGGCTCCAAGTGAGGGAAAAACGGGAATTATACTCCCTCGGTTACCCCCATCCCCCCACCCACATACTTGTCTTCTTTTCTGGTATTTTCGATTTGTTAAACAGTATGTTTATAATTGTTCTATGTTAGGTTAGGTTAGGTTAGGTTAGGTTAGGTTAGGTTAGGTTAGGTTAGGTTAGGTTAGGTTAGGTTAGGTTAGGTTAGGTTAGGTTAGGTTAGGTTAGGTTAGGTTAGGTTGGGTTAGGTTAGGTTAGGTTAGGTTAGGTTTATTAACTTCGTGCTATGTTAATAACAGTTATTTTTAAAGGATTCTTGATACTAGAAACTATTAAATGCAATATTGATTGGAAATAAAACGCTCCTGTTGCAATATTTTTTTGTCTCGAAGCTGAGCTATCACTTTTTTGACTTCTTGAGGCCGATTGAAAACAATGGTTATTACTCACAGCCTTAGCCGTTTTTCCCTGACTTATGTTTGAAATATTAGTAATGTTCAGGAATATCATCGAGGGATAACCGCGGGAGTATAATTCCCGTTTTTCCCTCACTCGTAGCCGCTACCTGACCGAACCATTGTGGCA
Organism: Philaenus spumarius; assembly: GCA_018207615.1. Taxonomy (NCBI): domain Eukaryota; kingdom Metazoa; phylum Arthropoda; class Insecta; order Hemiptera; family Aphrophoridae; genus Philaenus; species Philaenus spumarius. Next base: position 1,825,841 of record JAGFPH010000008.1, read on the forward strand.
GTTCGTGTGTTTTTTATCTTGCGAAATGACCCTTTCTAATCCCCTCTAATGACTGTGGCAGTTCGTGCCTTTCAGATGAACCCAAAATTTGTGGCAGTTCGAGTGCAGCCATATACTGCGCTTTTTGAGTTTGCATACCGGATGTCGGTCTCTGAACAGAAGCTGCCCCATGGAAAATTTTCCAAAGTAGATTTTAATCGGGTACTATTATGGAATTTTACGTTTTAATCGATTTTCGGGGCACCAGACAGGATATAAGATCGTGCCGAAAAAACAAAATGTGCAGAATGAACTCCTATATTTACTAGTATAACTTTTTTAATTTTTTTCGTCTGTAAACATTTAAAAACATTTAAGTAAATAGTGAGCTGGAATTGTAAGAAGATATATTGATAGAATACAACTTGAATAGAGAATCTCAGAACTAACACGTTTATTAATTCAAACGCATTTCAACGAGCTACTAGTGATTATTGCATCACTGAAGATGGCGACTTTGTTGTTGAAACGTGTTTGAGTTAGCACACGTATTAGTTGTGAGGTTCTGTGTTCAAGTTGTATTCCATCAATTTAAAAGGTTAGGTATATTGAAGCATTGCCAAGAGTGGAATTAGTTATAAAATTAAAACAATAACGTTTTAACGTCCCTAGATATTGGTTTGATTAGTAAATTTATTATAAATAGTAGATACGTCTTGATAATAAGATATATAACTATCTTGAAAGAATTTTAACGTATTGCAAAAGAATGTCTTAAAAAATGGTCTATACATAGTTGTATACGAGCGTAAATGAAATAAAATGTGCGTTACACGAAATAAAGCAGGAAAATCTGGGAGGTCTTTACAGGTGCGCGGCAAATTATAAGGAATTAAAATTGAACCTAGATAAATTATTTATATAAAATAATTTTTATTTTCTCTTGAAAGAATAAAAAAAGCCGTACAGATGCCGCTAATTTCAAAAACCCACCCTCCGTCTGGGAAAGAAAAGACCAATTGAAAATTACTAAAACAAACAACCGGCTTGATCGTGACGAAAAGGGGAAAAAAGGTCGATTGAAAATCCGATTCGAGCTCAGTGATAAAGACAAATCTTCGAGGAAAAAACTCAAAATAATTACGACTAAAGTGGACGGCGTCTATTCCCAGAGTGGGTAGTCCTATTGCCAAAATCATGAAATGTAATACAATTATCGGGCGGGACAACCCTAGGATGTCGTCCGAGAGATCGTCTGCCCACTTGGGGCTTCGTGAATGCCTTTCGACTCTAGTCTGCTGCTCCGAGTATATAATTATCGTCCATGGGTGGAGCGCACTGGCTCGATGCTCTTTCCATTGTTTTCATAACAGTCGACCGATTAGGTTTTGATAAAAAAACGTTTTAATGTAATATCCACCCGACAGACATAACCTCAAAGCTAATTCTTTAAGTAACAATGTTTTGATGAGTTTATTGCTTGTGTTATATGATGTGAAGTGTGTTTATTTTTATAACCATCCCATTGTAAGCACTATCCAATGAAGATACGAGATTGGTTTTAAACATATGACGACGTAGAGCAGTACAGTCGTTTCCCCATTAAAAATGCTATTGTTTATTCATTACATATGACCTTAATATTACTAACCTTCCATTCATTTTTAAAGAAAAAACATCTTTAGGCGCGCCAAGCACTTTATGGAGAGGTAAAATATACGAAGTTTAATGTAACAGTTGATCGTAAAAGAGTAAGAAATCGACGAAATAAATAGGCAGTGGTAAATTCAGTCTTAAACTCAATAGCTGTTGGGTTTAGTCACAGAGGATATTATATCCTCTGTGGTTTAATCACGTCACGCTACCGATGAAATGGACATTGCAATCCTAATTGTGTAAGTTGTGTTACATTAATGCGCTTGGTTATACCTCTAAAATGAACATAGTGCTTTCTCATATTTATAAATATTTAAATTTCCTAACTTGATTGCTATGGTAAATAATGTGAATGCACTTAAGAAACATGTGCTGGTTCAGTATAGGCCTAATCTAAAATGATGTTGTTAAACTTTTAATACAATATTGCTGTTAAACTTTAATACCATATTTAATAACAGATATTAAAATTATAATAAAGTAAACCTTTGTCGAAGATTTTCAAGAAAAAATATCGGTTCAGTAAAGAAGTAAAAACTGTCATGAATTTAAATAGTTGGTTATATTGGTTTTACCTGAAATTGCATTATTATTTTTATCTTGTCCCATTTAAAATTAAAGTATAAAAAATAAAAGTAACATAAAAATTATTGTATTAATATATTATGCCTATAGACCTATGAAAATCAAGTTAATGTTATTTTTTATTTCTTTACAGTTCAATTTTAAATTGGACAAAATAAATATAATAATCAAATTTCGGATCAATCAAATATAACCCAACGATTTATGTCCATGACAATTTTCAATTATGTTGGGAGTAATTTTTTTCATGTACTGAATCTTATATTAAAACCTTTTAGTAAAATGTCTAAACTTGGAATTCATATTTATGTTTTGTTTTTTGTTTTTTTGTAGCCCAATTGTTATTTTTTCTATGTTTTAATGAATTTTGCTGTTTGTCAGTACCTAAAATTGTTATTTTTTTTTCCAAATAGACAAACATATGGACTTCACTCGAATTTTAAATAAGCAAGAAACTCGATTAAGTTCGTTTTGGCACTCTCCGATGCTTGGTTTCAAATGTAATTAAAATAAAATAATGGTCTAAAAGTTAGACTACTACAGCCTTACAATAAAAATGTTCATATATTTATGAAAACTATAAAAAAAGTTTAAAGTCTCTTTAATCCTTTTCATATTTTTTTATTGAAAATAAGTTAACTAAACTTGTTATATATCTTGCGTTGTACAATACACTTTTGGACATATCTGATACTCTATTATTTTTTGTGCTTATTGGGGAAGGAGGGTAATAATTTCAAATGTACAGGTCATGTAATACACCATTGTAGAGCATATTAAAAGAGAAACAGAATTGCGCAAACTAGAGCTTAGTATCTTGTTTCGTTTCAAAATAATGGGCAATCAAAGTTCTGGAAAATGATATATAACCAAGAATTATTAATATTAAGAAATTAATAACCTGTTTTGATGTTATAATACAAATATCATTTATCTTTTATTATTGCGATATTTTTGATTTTCTAATTTCTGTTAAATATTCTTTCTTTCTTTTCTTATTAATAGTAGTAAAATAGTGTACTTTCACATAGCCTAGCCCTATGAAATAAATTAGACGTGATGCTCTGACATCTGAATATACAATCGTAGAAAAACTGATGAAGGAACTTAAAAACCAACTAAAATTGAAGTCACATGGATGGTTTTAAGTCTGAGCTAAAGTTTACCCGTGAAACAATTAATTATACGCGAACTATATTGGTTACAGGAGCACACCACATAAAATACTCAAGCTTGTATAAACCTGACATTTACGAACCCAGCGTCCTACAGCAAACTGGCTCTACATTCCATAATACTCCTTTTTCAGTTAGTTATAAGACGGTATATTTCGAATCTGTTTTACGAGCGCCCGAAACCCTAGACAATACGTTTAAGTGTTTTCCTGGCCAAAAATCTCGCAATATTCGCACAGACGTTGTTGGCAGGCCCTTTGTGCCGGTCAATAAATCTGAAGATTCCATTTGGCCATCTCGACAAAATGACCCACCTATTTTAAGCTATAAATATCCTTTTATAAAAACCTGTATGATTTACTCTCTTCGGAAGGGGTCGGTCTTGCGTTGATTTACTTCCCCTACTGTCACCGACCCTAAATACAATCGCCTACAATTAACACGACAATTAAATACAGCTGACAGGGTGGCCAGATGGTCCGACATGAGATAATTATAGATACAACGCGGAGTAGTGCATTTATGGATTTTGGCCGGTTACGATCGGTTTAAAACAATTCTATTGTGTGAAATACGTGCGACGGGTGTTTCAAAAGTAAATAAAATAGTAGGCTATGTTTTCAACTTACATTGTAGAATACAGCTGTAGAGAGTTGTGAACAAAATTCGATGGGAAATTTATTATAATGTAGTTATATAGTTGCTACAAGCCATCTCTCATCTACATAATTTATTTCCTAGATTACTAACCATATTTGTATATCGTTTACCACCAACCATTAGTAAATTTTACGACTATCTGTTATTATTAATTTAAAAAAAAATATATATATATATATATAACAGTACAATGTCTTTATGATTTTATTACCCTCTAATGATGTTTTGTTGCCATATAAATTGCATTTACATTTTTTAAACATTTTCATATTAAGTTAGGCTATAGAAAAATATTGTTGATGATACTACAAACAGGTCATGTAAACAAATTAAAAAACATAAACAAATTAAAACCATATTAAGTAAAATGTAAAAGACTGGAAATTTACATTATAATTTTTTGTTTAAAGAATATCACTCTTGTTTATTTTTAGGCATGGATAAGCGCAATAAGGTACGCTGTCAGCATGTCGATGCTTTGTTCATTAATCCACAATAATCAATGGAAGGGCGGCACAAAAATAACACTACACAATTATGTACACTATCTCTGCTAAACTGAAACTATAGGAAAGGGCTCTTTCGTATACAACGATAGTTAAGTTTTGGTAACTGCATCGTAAAATTTACGAATGGATAGTGATTTAAGGTTAAATATAAATAACAAAAATAACAAGTAATAAATTATATTCTTTCTTTAATATATTACACTTGTGTAGACAAAATTATAATACGAAATGAAGTCAAATACAATCAATGTTGGTTGGTTTTTATACACACGTAAAACAAAAATAAAACAAACATTAGAAAGGGAAAATACAACAGATAAATCCAGTCTGCTTTCCACCGAATTCCACACTAAAATAGCGCAGTTCGACTAAGGCAGGGTTAGGACATATTAAAATAATTATATGACATTTCATATTCTGACAATACGTAGAGTCAAAAAAAAAAACAGGCTAACCCTCAAAAACATGAAATTTAATGTTTGGACAGATTTTGGTTCTACTCTAAAAACTACATATTTTCCTTCCATAAGAATTGGCAAAAACGAGCTAAAATTATGAGAAAAACCCTTTTTAAAATATCCCATACTTGGGAAGAATGGGCGTTGATAAAGTTTTAAATCTCGCTACTTAAAATTTTGGTTTCACGGGGTTAGTTCGTTTCCCCCTTGGACTCTTCTACATTTAACTGAGTCTAAAAACGCAAACCATTTAAGTGGAAGAATAATAATGCAGATATAGCAAGGGAACCAAAACTCCCAAAATGCAGTTTACGTTCAGTCATTTTAGCTACGTTTGCAATGAAGAAAAGAAACTAAACACTTCAATGACAGTGAAAATTTAAATAATAATAGTTATTTATGTCTTAATGAAGGAATGTATTACTTTGTCGCCCTGAAAGGAAATGGTACGCATGAGCATAGCGAGGGTTGTAATTTTATTGAAAGCGACTAAGACACTTTCTTTCCGTACGAGACACAACATGTTTCCTTCAGCTAAAGTTTTAGTAAATAATTAGCATTGGAGGCACTTGGATTGGAGTAGGAGGTTTAGCAGTGAACTTGATATAGACGCATGCTCAGGATGGTCATATTTTTTGCGTGAATGACAGGAATTTGTTACTAGCCCATAATAGAGAGATAGCTTTGTTAATATACAACCTCTTTTTATGATGACTGAAACAAAAATTCTGAATATTCTAAATTCCCCAAAATAAATGCATTGACCAAAATTAAGTAGGCCTAATTAAAATTAAAATATCTAATATATTCTTGAAAATTAAACAATGTTTCCTAAATAATAATCAAAGTAGATTTGAGAGAAATAATTAACGGGAATAATAAAATAACCCAAATTCTGTTTAATAATGTTGTAATTTTTCAGTTGTAGGCCTAATTTAGGTGCTTCTGAGGATGAGGACTTTTGTTGCTGAACCCATTTCGTATGATTGTATTTCCAAATTCTAGAATTAATGAAGACCTTTTACATTCATTACTACACCCACTGACTACGTTAGTACTTTACTATGTAAAAATGCTAAGCTACAAACAAAAACTATAAAAAAAGCTTCTAACAATTTGCATAATATTTCAGTATACTTATTAATCACATCAGAACATAATCATAGTGAAAATCGTAAGACAGATTCACCGTATCATTTTGTCGACAAAATAATTAGCCAAACGCAGAAATACCTGCAAAGTCAGATCTACCCACAGGTCCCGATAGTGGGGAAGGGGGGGGGGATGAAACGTGGGGAGTACATGAAGTTGGCAGCCGATCTAATGAAACTTGTCCGATTTAAATGTAACAAGCAGGAAGCGGGTTATCTCGTGCATCATCGGATAAAATCGTGAGTTATTTTGACGGATATTTGGCGGCAATCCTTGATCGGTAGTTTGTCGTAATTGATCACCGATGCGAGTTCAAAGACGTTCCGACAGATATCGTGAGTTTCAGTTTTGTAACTTGATCATTGACGCTGGCTATGTCATCTGTTGGGATGATTGATCACAACCGTTTTGTGCAATAAAAGCGTATAGTTCACGGTACCGGCAAATAATTAGAAAATTTTAGATAACTGCTGAAAAGTTGACTTAAATTTCGTATATTCGTTTTAAAGTTCATATGTTTAAGAATTGTGTCACAAAATGCATTGCATCAGGTACTGAAAATTGCTCTTTGCTTATAACCGTAAGGAATTTGGTGTAGACATGAGCGTTTACATTCATGTGAGTGCGAGGCAAACAACCTTATTCTAAAAACATCGCCTTAAGGAGCTTATTGGATAATTCGGTTACCTTTTTCTGTAAACACTGAAAAAATCATGGATGTGAATATCTTCACCCAACACTACCTAACAACACAATTAACTAAATTATAACGAAAAAATTAAACTAAACAATACCATTTAAAAACTCTAAAACTAAACCCATAAATAAATAATGTTGACAAACGAAAAATTTAAATGTTATGCTTATTTAACTTATTTTTCAATAAAGGATGATAGGCCCTGAGTCTTAAGGGCAAGTAAAAGTAGCATAGGCCTATATATAGGGTCATATATAGGAATTTGTTTTGAAGTGAAGTAGAGGGGGGGGTATGTAATAATTTCACAAACATAAGAACTTTCTAAAAATGAGGAACACAAATTAATTACAGTACTTAATAAGTATATGAGTTTGTAATTTTTTAGTTTTTACCGAATTTCGATAAGAAAAATTAGCTATGCAGTGACTTTTATGGTGAGACCTAAGGTCGGGGTAGTAAGTGACCACCGATCATAGTCCTCAGAACACGTTTTGGAGTGACATTACAAATGTTATATAAGTTACGCTAACTGCTACATTTTATGTCTGATTTGGTCCAAATTTTAGTTCACCTTTTTCGCCTACTAATTTCGTTCGCCGAACTCATTAAAAATCTAACAACCGGAAGCACGTTTTTTGACTGGTAGTAACATTTTTTTGAAATTTTTCGATCTAGAATTAAATATTGTATGGTTTAATCTAGCAAAATAAATATTGGAGATTATCTCTGGTTCCCCAATATTGGTCACAAAGTAAAATATCATAAAAATATCCCAAAATTACCATGAAAAGCCAGTTTGTCCTCTTCCAGCAAAGCGAATCAGTCCATAATCCGAAGGGGCAAAATCGAGGTTCGAACTGGCAAAGCTAGTTAGCGAGCGGGAAAATTAGCGGGAGAGCCGGGGCTGTAGGCTGAGGTGCAAACAAATTCTAATATATTTCGTACATGGAGGCAGCTATCCAACGCCTTCGTAAGTAGACCAACTTCCCAAATAGTTAGTTAAAACCCTAAAAGATATAAACATAATTTTGAAAATTCTCTCAATACAACTCACGTCATCGGTTCAGCTGCGTACTCGAATTATTTTAAATTACCTTTAATATAAAGAAATGTTGGCACCAAAACTGAAAAATTCAAAATTAATATATAGTATTAAGTATATAATTTCCTTCATTATCCGTTTAGTGATCGAAAATTCGGTATTTATACTACCGCAGTTTCGGGTGATTCAAGCATCCATCTTCATAACATGCAAGGTCGTAGGAACTTTAAAAGTTATTACTACATATAACATAATACACACAAACACGAAAATTTGTTACCGTATTTCGCCCGGTACCGGTACGTGGTTCTAGAACTATCATAATCAAAATAAATTTGAAACATCACTTTCTTGCGATTTTAATTTGTAAAGCTAAACATTTTTGGCATTAAAAATAGTAAATATTTGCTCTCTGAAATTATCTGCTTAGTGGACATTTATAAAAGTTCAGTCCATGTACAAAGTTATGAAATTATAGTTTTATGTGATTATTTTTATGCAGGTTAAATATCACATAGAAGGATTAGTTAAGTCGATGTACTGTACAAACTCAAACACTTCTTGATTTAAAGTTTAATTACTCTTAGAAAATCTGAAGCCAGAGTAAAGTCTTAATTCTGTATTCATTAAAGTAATGTGAATGAGGTGCAGGAAAGCAGTTCCGTCAAAGATGACGCCGATATTTATTTCAATTTGTATAATTGAAGCAGGAGTTGGTAGAATATTAGTCTTAAGCTTCAAATTTCAAAGGAATTTACCCGCTTGAGTACAGTGTATTTTGTGGAATTTGTGTATTTAAATACTTTTTGTGGTTGTAGGATAAGTAATGCGAACGACAGAAGAGTGAAGTTATCACACTGATTTAACAACTTCGTCGTGCTGACAGTCATTGGTTAGGTTTCACTTTTTATATACCACGAAAAGTTCAATATTATGACGATATTAATCGGGTTTGGTCGAGACGTATATATTATGATATAGGAAGGCTTGATTTAACCATACACATCTTTCGTAACGTCAGTCGTTCGGTCAGGACAAAGCCGTTTATGTATAGAGATTATTAGTACTGAGGCACGTCAATATCGGGCACCCTGTGACAATGGTTAAGTCAACATTAACCCACTTTGCGAATCGAATCACTTCCCATTTTCAAGTTTAAAATGTTTTAAAATTGTATTTATATTAGTATTTTTCAAAAAAAAAAAAAACAAAAAAAACACCAATGGTTTTAAACGTAAAAAAAAAAGTTTTTCATACATGTTTCCCTTATTGAAAATTTATAATGATCGTGTCAGCGGTTTTACAGTTACAATACTTATAATCCAGCTGTATGCAGTGAGGTAATTACGTACCTCATGGTAGAGAAGACAATTCCTCGTTTATCCAAATTGTATTTTTTCATTATTTTTTTTTCATTTAAACTCTCGTTCTGTCAAGACCTTTTTTGAGATGAAAATTACGGCTTGACATGCACATATTAATGTTTACTATATTTATACAAATTTTACTTAATCCAAAGACTTAAATCTAATACCAAAAATTCTGCTTTGGGAAATTCAGCGTTCGTACAATACCCATCTCAAATATTAAGCTTTTTTCTATTTAAATGACTGTACTTTTGATTCGTTAGCGGAATATGGTTTGTCGATAATTATAACTAGTTCGAAATCAAAGTACGTAATACAAGATAAAGTTTCAGGTACGAGACTATTACTGCAGTTTTGTTGTCATGCGGTAGTTTTGCAATTAGTATGAGAGAAACATGTTTGTAACGTTAAGGCGTGTGTTGAGCCAGTCAATGAAAGTATGAATCAGCGAGTGTTGGCGTTGTAAGCATGCGCCATATCCTGTACACTGGCCAGTGGTACTAATAACAGCTGATTTATACAATTAATAAATACATGTGCAATGGTATTTAAATAGGTAATTTGAATTATGTTGTTTATAATAAGTATATATCTAGCTTTAATATCATTATAGAACATGATTTCGTTTTGGAATTATGCCATAAAGTAAGCTAATAAGCTAAATATTTCTCAGTAATGATAGAAAACTAAATAAAACAATACAAATTTAAAAATGAATTGTCATTTATAAACATCTGTGTATATATTAAAGAAGAAGTCCTGACTGGCTGATTCATAATCAATGTTCAACCAAAGCTATAGCTTTAAAATTGTAATTGTACTTTCATACAAATATGTAGAAATACATTAAAAAAATTATATTGAATTTAAGGGTAGAAAAAGGTCAATATTGTAGCTCACTTCCAGCTCTATAACAGATAAAACAGCTGATTTAAATCAAAAGATTAATAACACAATCCTAGATGTAGTTTATTTTGAACCGAGACAAGTTTGTTGTTTACCATCATTACCAATAGCAACCAACGTAAAATTTAAAATCAGGGTACAATGAAAAATAATAATTATTATTACTATTGTTTTTAATTACCAAACAAATAATAGTAATAATACAATACAAATAATTATAGTAAATAATTCATTAATTTCAGGTGATAATATCGAATTCATGCAGTTTTTATAAATACACAACACAAGATGGCACTTAACTCAAAAACTGTTTATTTCACAGAACAATTTTACAAGTAAAGGTTTTATAGAATTTAATTCTTTATAATTTGTATACGAAACTTTTTTTTCTAGAACGCACTCAACTGAAGTTATTTGAAAAAACCGGTTATTTGGCCACCAATTTCCAAGATGGCGGCGTAAGCTCAAAGTGGTGGGGGTCGCAAACTTGGTATGTTTTTTAGGATGTCAAAATGTACTATATTACCAAGTTTTATCTCTCCCGCATTTTTTTCCAGGTAAAAGTACCTGTTGCCTGTACTATAGGCCTATTTGATCAGTTTGAAATACTGCTTTCCCTTTTGTTTGTATCACATTTTGGTCATCTATACTAATATTATAAAGAGGTAAAAATTTGTTGTTTGTTTGTATGTAGAGGGTAATCTCTGGAGCTACTGAACCGATTGAAGAAATAGTTTTACTAAAAAAAACTACACTATCCCAGATTAACATAAGCTATAATTTATTTTGATAAAAACATGAAACCTTTCGTGAGAAAAAATAAATTTTTCAGAAAATACTCTTTTACTGAAAATACAGCAAGAAACTAACTCCTGATCCATAGGCTGGGGTTTTCTGGTTCTCAGCATTCTGATATAGTTCTTAAAGTTTCCTTTTTGATAGTTTCACCTTCTGTCTGCACTTTTTTTGCAATTCTACAAGCCCTTTACTGCAGTTCACGCCTGGACCAATAGACTTATATCATAATTGGATGATTTGAATATTAAAAGTGAGACAACAGGTGAAATAGGCAATATGGTAGCATTATTTACGTCTCACTAATGTTTTAATTATAAACTTCTAGCTAGTACAAACTATACAGATTTAGGCTTAGTAAAATCAAAGCAAATTTGTTACAATCATTCCTTGTTGATGAAGTCTTTTTTACTTGTACATGGTATGCTTACTGGAACTGATATGCGCTCAGATTAATATTTAAATGAAAGCTTTATACCTGTCGATGAGATAAGAATACTTCTTTCAAATAATAATACTTTTTTTATAATAATACGTTTTAATATTTCCCATAAGATTAACTAATTAAGGGCATATGTTTTATTGTTTAATAGTCAGCTGAATTGATGGGAAAGCAAAAAGGTGATTATTTGCATACCAACGGAACAGTTGTTTAAATATGAGCTTATTACCATTGCAGATTTCTTATATCAAATAGTTTCTTATATTGTCTTGGTGTTTGTTTCTAAGAAATACAAGTTAAATAATTGTTTTTAAGGTTATTCCTAGAAGTATTTATGTTTTATGATACAGCGGAAACTGTAGGCCTATTTGTTAACATTTTGAATATATTTATATATTAGTATGTAACAAAAGAAAGATAATATATTATATTCGAATTTATTTTTATTTAATATTGAAAATACAAAATGGTTTAAAATATATTAGGCCTAATATTATAAAATAGTTATATGTTCGAAAATTGAAATATGATTTTATAAAATGTTTGGCTTATGTGTTAAAAATTTTAATTTATATACCCGTACATTATTGTATATTAAAATAAAGATAACAATATGATCTTTTAATTGTTTTTTTTTTTATTTCATATTGATACATCCAATTATGGTTTAGAAGTTACTAATATTATTATAAAGAAATTTATAATTGAATAAGTTCATAAGTTGTATGTAGATGTACGAATGTTTCCGAAGTTAATCGAATTAGTATCTCTTCTTAAATTTGCATAAATGAATTTATTGATGATAAAAGGTTGTATTTATATTTATTCTATAACCTAAAACAAATCTTATGACGTATTTTACCCACATTAGTTCTATAACTCATATTTAAAAGTAATAAACTTCACTAGACATTATATTATTGATTGAAGTTGTAAACATAACCCCAAAGTATAATCTACGCTAGGTTTTGTTGAAATATTATTGATTATGGATGAAATTTGCTTTTATATTATATTCTTACGTATGGACTTATACTCGTTTTTATAGGAGTTGATTTTTGGTAAGTCGGAGTTGTAGGAACTAATGAATGGACGTGGATTGGGACTTGCTAAGTAAATACCTTAAGCAAGCCAGCGCTACAGATGGACAATGATGGAGTTAAATGTTTGTAAATGTTATATAGGCCTACTGTTATTTAGATTAGTTATGGTTATATTGCGTAGTCATATATGCGTAAAACAACTAATTTTTTTTTTTTTTTTTTTTATAATTTATTATTAATTACAACTAGGCAGAACCTATCAAGCAATATACATTTAATATTAAATAACACAGTTGGCCGGAATATCACCCATTGATGCACCCTCTTATGTGTAATCATGTGTACTTTTCACTAATCAAAGTTCAAAAGGCTTCGTTCTCTTCAGCCGGCGAATCTCCCCAGAGCAGTTTAGTAAACAATTCATTTCATAATTTTCGTGTTGTTGAAGCCTGTGTTTGTGCTTCTCTGCATACCTTTTAATTTCTTCTGCGACGGTGTTCATCTTAAGATCACGATGAAGACTATCATTGCGGATGAACCATGGTGCATTAACAATGCTCTGCAGAACCTTATTCTGAAATGTTTGTATAATTTGAACATTTGTCTTCTTTGTGCAACCCCACAACTGTAATCCATAGGTCCACACTGGTTTCAATATTTGCCTATAGAGAAGCAGTTTGTTGTGTAGATCTAATTGTGAGTTTCTCCCAAGTAGCCAGTACATTTTCCTAAATTGCATATTCAATTCTACCTTCTTTTTTTTAACATGCTCCTTCCAGTGTAGCTTGGCATCGAGTGTCATGCCCAAGTATTTATCAGTATTAGCCGGAATTACTAAATGGGAATTCATTTTAATAGGAATTGGATTTATTTTTCTAGTTGTAAAATTAACAAAGTTTGACTTAGATTCATTTAATTTTAATCTCCATTTCTTTATCCAGATGCTAACTCTATCAATCGCTCTTTGCAGTTTTTGTGTTGCCTCTTCCACATTTCTACCGGTCGCCAAGATTGCTGTGTCATCAGCAAAAGTCGCAGTAATTGTACCATTTTCTTGGGGAATATCGCTGGTGTACAAGAGAACAACTAATGTTAAATATTTTATCAAGGTTAAATTTGTAATAATTGCTTTATGTTTTTTTAAAGTATGAATGTGAACAAGGGGGTTTCTATAAATCAAATAAAATAAGTCAAACATAATTTATTGATATTGTTTTTCTAACCTGTAAGATGGTGTATGCCCATGCTTTTTGATGCATAACAAGTTTCCTAATAATTTATTGCATTTAAATGAGGATTAAAGCATGTATTGTTGTTATTATTATTTTACTTATAATACTACATGTATACTATTTTTATAAAAGTAATTTTGACACATTACACATTCCATATATTATGCCTTATATTATCTTGGAGGTACACATTAAAGTAGGGTATAATATATTCAATGATATGACACTTGATAATATTTTTTAAGTGAAATAATTTTGCTCTCCACTTTATATAATTTTTACTACTACTTTGTTTCAAAAATTTTTCCGAACACTCATATTTTGTTTCACAATTTAAAAAAGACCCATTTCCTGTTAAATTGAACCAAAAAAGTTATTAAACTAAAGTAACTAGGATACGTATAACACAAAATAAAACTATGAAGATTAATAAGTATTTGGAACTCTGTAAAACGTGTAATACCCTTTCTGCTTGTTAAAACTGATTAATGAAAACAAATTTAAAATAATTACATTACTCTAAATATTTATTTATTAAATTATCTGTTAATGTGCATAACTTTGCATATATTTTGCATACGTTAAATTAAACCGATCAACTAGTGTGCTTCTGGGTGTACTGTCTTGCATGCATGGTTGAGTTATGGACAACTTCTGTTTGGAAGCCCAAGGCGGCCCAATTAAACTAGACTGTGCGTGTGTGTGCGTGTGTTTATGGTCCACGGAAGGTTGTCGCTTCAAGATAAGTCGTATTTTAAAGTAAATTTTTCTAGGTTTACAAATCATTTCTTGTAAACAATATTCGAAATGAGTAGGCTAGATAGATTGTGCAAAAAACGACCTACTGTATTACAACGATTCTGATGGATCAATGGGTTAAAAATATATACATGAATAAATTTACACTAACTCAAACTTTAACCTCAAATTGCTTTTCAATGTATGATTGGAACTCTTCAAAATTTGCAGACCTGTATGTTTTAGCGATAGATTGACAAACTTAAAAAGGATACGATTGAGAAGCGTACACAAAGAGAAAAGGTACATACAGCAAGGCTTTTATACACTATAAAAAAACACAACAAATAAACACAAAGTTTACACATACAAAGATAACACGGACGTGAAAAAGTTCAAACTAAAATCCAAAGCACAAAACTGTTTGCATTCACAAACAAAACATAAATACAAATACAAAACATGTGTACAAACATAAATACAAACACCTACAAAACATAATACAAACACAAAGAATAAGCGTTTGCAGACAGAACGATAAAGTAAAAGAGAGAAGATTTTACTTACGTACTTCTCAGATTTATAAAAAAAATTTAGTTGCAGTACTTTTGGAAATAGAAAAGGAAAACATATTTTTCGTATTCATAATTAAAGAGTTTTAAGTAAATGTAACACACGTTAGATTTATTTATTCACCCAAATCTTTTTTCTTCCAAAATCTATCAACCCTTACAAAAGCGAGTGTAGGTAGTCCGTACGCGAGTAACAAAATGACTATAACTTTAAAGACATAATATTGTGTATTGAGCAGTAGTCAACAATGTCAACAAAAAACCACACTAATAACAGCTGAATTATACACTGGAGCCCGTTTTCAATGTTTCAACTTCAATAAAAAAAAAACTTCTTATTATGTCTGAATGTTGGTTATTTTTATATATATGAGTAATAAAACAAGATATAAAATGCTATATTATCGGGTTTGAGGTTAGTTGAAATTGATGAAAAAGGATGTAATTTTGCAATACATTTTATTTGCTTCATTCTTGACAGCAGAAAAATCAGCTTATTCTTACCAAAGTAAAACTACATTTTAAACCATCACTAATAATCTGGATTATTGCTATTTTAATAGTATCATACAATTTGTGGCTTAAATTACAATCTTAGGTCTACTGACTATTTTAACCTAAGTGAGTTTTAAAGATTAAAATAATATAGTTCTGCTTAAATAATTGCTGTATTTAAAATGTTTGGCGTTTAAATCTTTGATTTAAGTACGCCCATGATTAAAATGTGTGATATTTTGTTTTGTTTTCCAAATTTGATTTCAGTTCTTTGAGTAAATTGTTTAATTGTATTCTCTACTCATTTACCGTTTAGAAAAGACGTAATGTAATATATCTGGTTCCACTTTGTTGTCTGTATGCCTAAGTAGTTTCTTTTAAAGAAATATGTAAAAAAAGCAGTTGTAAAAATATACATTTTAAACGACTTCTAACCTCAAAACCAGTCATATACCGTATCCTACATTAGTTCTATCGCATGTGTAATGTAGCAAACTAATCTACCTACTGTAATTTTTTACAGGATCTCACTATATAGTAGGAAAATATTTATTAGTTTTAATTGTTGTAGTAAACGCGGCTTTACGTGTCCTTTAACGAAAACAAATTTAATTGTTAAACTTTACCAATTCTTTAAAAATTGGTTGTGGCAGTCAGAAACATAATTTGCGTTCATAAATAAATCCGTTTCTAGCAACTACTTACGTAACAGTATACAAAAAGAAAATGTTTCAGTTTTCAAATTTGGAATTATAGCATTTGTATAAAGGCTTCTTTATAAGTATATTAAATTACAACTTGAAAAATGTATCTGTTCTTGTTAAAGTTGTCCGAAACAGTCAGACGAGTGTTTATTTCATAATTCCATTTTTCGTTTTAAGGTAAGGAAAAATAGAAACGGGTTCCAACCAGAATTTGGCCTATTTGAACAGGTAAAAGCTGCTCGAAGAATTTTGAAAACCAAATACGATACAGTATACCAGTAACCTAATGGGGAACTCAACAGATATCAAAATGGTTAAAGAAGTTTTTATAAATCATAACAAGCAACAAACTCAAAAAGACTTTTCACATTAAATTTATAATATAACATAATGTTATTTATGCCTATTTTGAAAATTACGTAGAAACCTTTACATCCTGATCAAGAAGCAATTCTTCTTCGCCTTATTGAGAGTTTTTGTTAACAATTGAGAGTTTTTGTTGTTTTTGTTGAGAGTTTTGAATGACTAGTTTTTAGCTTAAATGGAACAACAAAAAATAAAACACTAGATAAATAATAATACTATAAGGTCCGTCTTGTGACTTCTTGTCGTAATATTCTAAGTAAGCCTACATTTTCCGGAGCCGTAACTCCACATCTGGTCCGAAGAGAGCGTGGTGAGAATCACTAGACGGATTTTGTTAAGGTATTTATTATCAATAATTGATAGTAACTTGGTACCGCAATCATGCAATGCAAACAAACTTACATAATTTAGTTTTTTCAATATGGTGTAGTCAGATGAAACTACTCCCAATAAAACGAACGATCATAAAATGTACATAAATTACTCCATAGAATAAAATCATATTAAACCAAGCAGATCAACCGCTGAAGTGAGTTGAGCGAATTTCCAAAAAGTTTAAATCTTTTAGGGTTTCAACCAACTGTTTGGGAAATTGGTCTACTCACCAGGAGTGCCCATCCCCCCCAAAGCCTATGGCGCAAATCCCCCCCAAAACCTGCCTGTGGGTTCCCTCTCCCAAATAAAGTATGCCATTTTAGCAAAAAAAAAAATAATAATTACGCATTTATTAACATTTATCAGTAAGATTTATTAACAAAAACTACACATTACTACTTTTGAAAGTAGCAGAAGACATAATAATATTAAGTAAGTTCTTTAACCTTTAATGCTTGGTGAAAAAGAAATCTTTGTTGTTGGTGGTAATCGTATGTAATGTAACATGTTAAAGTATTAAACTAGCTATTCGAATTTAATAAAAAAAGTAATATACAGGATGTCCCCGAACTCTCTGGACCTCTTTTGTGGATATGTTCCTGGGATTCAGACAAACATATTTAACAGTATAAACATGGGTCTACGGTGCTTATTTTTTCGTCTGTCTGTCTGTATGTGTTTTTTACAAAATACTTAATATTTTTGGAAGTAAACAATATATTGAGCTCATACTTTGTATACCTATTTTTTGCGTAACCTTTGATCACTGTACGAAAAATTAGAACATTATTTTAAATATTTTCAAACTGGCGGCCGTTTATAATTTTTAATATAAAATATCTCAAAAACCGCTAACTTTACAAAAAATTTACAAGATACAAAAAAAGTTTACTTTTTTAATGGCAAACACAATGGTTTATTTTATTTTGTCTGTAGCTCAAAGGATAACAGAGATATTGACAAAAAAAGGGAAAATGTATTTCTTGGTAGTTGTCAGCAATACCCAGAATTACTCTAGAAACAAAATATTTTAAAGTTATTATGAGCTAAACTAATAATCTGAAACACGGGTGAAATCTTTCGCCAGCTCTCTCTAACGAAGCATTTCCAGACATATGAATATATGAACATTTTTATTATTTTTTGATAGTGGAATCAGCTCAGAAAGTGCTCGAAACATTATGCAAATAACTTATTAGTTTAGCTCATAATAACTTTAAAATATTTAGTTTCTAGAGTAATTCTGGGTATTGTTGACAATTACCAAGAAATACATTTTCCCTTTTTTGGTCAATATCTCTGTTATAGTTTGAGCTGCAGATAAAATAAAAACATTATTGTGTATGGCATTAAAAAAGTAAACTTTTTCGTCTCTTGTAAACTTTTTGTAAAGTTAGCGGTTTTTGAGATATTTGATATTAAAAATTATAAACGGCCGCCATTTTAAAAATATTTAAAATAATGTTCTAATTTTACGTACAGTGATAAAAGGTTACACAACAAATAGTTATACAAAGTTTGAGCTCAATATCTTTTTTACTTCCAAAAATATTAAGTATTTTGAAAAAACACTTACAGACAGACAGATGAAAAAATAAGCAGCGTAGACCCATGTTTATACTGTGAAATATGTTTGTCTGGATCCCAGGAACATATCCACTAAAGGGGTCCAGAGAGTTCGGGGACACCCTGCATAGTTGAAAAATACAAAAATATGAAAAATAAATTTACATTCATTGATAGTAATTAATAAAATGTTGTAAGAAAATAACAAAAAAACTACAATACATTTTGAAGACCAGTAGTAGGTACTTAACCGATTTGGAAGAATACAAAAACATAATACAAATAAAATTAATGATATTTCATGCAACACAAAATTAAGTGAGAATATAATTGTTTTAATATTATTTTGATAAAATTAGACATTGATAGAAAAGTAGTTACAAAGTGTAAGTATTGGGGTAAACACGAATACCCTAAATTAAGATTTTTAAATAAATAACAAAAAATAACTAATAATAATAATAATTAATAATATTAAATAGATTTCAAAAGAACTTAATGGAATAAAACTAACAGGCCAGACGCGTTAGATGTAAAGGTACGTTGTGATTGAGCGACTGGTTACTGGTGGACTGCGATAATCGCGGGCGCCTGCTTTGCATTGTTCAAAATGGTCTTGTTGTCTTGTTATGAACGGGCAACTGGTAGAATAATCGCTTCAATAACAACAGTCTGACGGCGATCATCGCACCAGTCGCTTCAATCACAACATTAACCCGATAGCAAATGGAAGTCAAAACGGACGTACCAGGTCAAATTTCATCGAACAAGATATCACTGAACGAAATCATGAGATGTCACAAAAATTTTCAAATGTGATCTTTCAAAATTTCAAACTGTCCAATCAAAGGAAAAATGAACAAATCTACGAAGAAGCAAGACAACACCCAAATAAAATAAAAAACGAAAACAAACTCTGAAATGCTGGAGAGGAAAGAGAAAATACCCTTAGTTCAACCCTCCCAATATCACGGCTTACCATCTGAAGATACACATACTTTTATATCCAGATAAGAAGTGGCTTCAAGAGCTTATGGATGGACAGCCAAATCACAAATCAATCTATTAATTACTATTAATTACATACCGTAACGTCGAAGACAACCAAATAGTAGCACATGTATACAGGGCTTAAGACCTGAAATTTGCGAACATGTAATAACAATGGAGAATCGAACACCAGACCAAAGAATCTGAGGAAAATTGAACAACTTTTTAAAAAAAAACATAAATCACCAAAAAATACTTAAGAATCACGGAAAACCACAATAGCACGGGAACTAGACAATTTGAAACCATTAAAACCATGACAGAGCAACTTACAGAAATTGTACACACATTAGGGTTAAATATACAACAGAAAGGTTATAAAACAAACACATTTCAAATAAACGGTACCAGAAACTGGCACATATTTTCTCACAAACATATTTAAATTATTAAACAGATTCACAGTGACTTCATTTTTGTAGGAGGGGTAGAAGAGGTGATTTTAAACTAGGAGATTAACTAATAAATATTATTATTATTAGCTAGAGATAAAACTATTCGATCGATTTCGAACAAATTTGCACCAAACACGTCAATTAGGCCTGTATAGATGCACGAAAAAAAGTTTTAAAAATTCTTTTGAAAAACAACCCCCTTTTTGGCCAAAAAAACCTCTAAAAATAAGTTATTATTATTATTAGCTAAACAAGAATTTTTAGAAAGATACGGTTTTCTGCATGTGGTAGGGTACATTAAGGGCTGCAAATAAGCCAAATTTGATCAAAATCGTTAGAGCCGTTTTTTTTATAAAAAAATAATAGACTACCCTAACTGATTTTTTGGGTTTTTTTTTTTTGGCCAAAAATTGGGTTGTTTTTCAAAATTGTTCAAACCCGTTTTTCGTGCATCCATACAGGCCTACTTGACATGTCTGGTGCAAATTTGTTTGAAATCGATCGAATAGTTTTCGCCCTAGTTTTGTATACATACAGACAGACATTTTATAAAAAACACTTTTTTGGACTCAAGGGTCAAAAAATGAATACAAGACCAACAGTGTTCAAAACAATGTAGGACAAAACTACACAATATGTAAAATAAATAAATAATAATAGACAGAACGGATTTTTCTTCCGAAAATACAACTGCAATATATGTAAAATGGACAACCATACAAATGAAGAAAGTGATTTCCATCCAAAAAGAAACAAGCAATACATAAGTCAATAAAACTGTTTTGTATTAAAAATGAGTTTAAAAAATGTGAATAGGAATTCTACTTTTAATGGATTTTTTATGATTTGAACAGAAGTTTTTTTCTTTGATTAGACAACAAGACAAACTTGTTCACTCACTTCCGCTCATTTAAAAATGATGAATTTGTTATCGTTTTAAAGCTAACTAAACGTAGTTTATAACGATGTAAATTTGATATTGAAGTTAGAAAATAGTCAACCTTTAACCCTATTTGAATTTAGACGAATATTTCTAATAATATGCAAATTATTTCTAATAATAACTTTTTCTACACTATATTTATGTGTAGTGGGAAAGTTTTTTTACTATTTATTTCACGTCATTGTCGAAATCACCAATCTAAAGAGCATAAAATGAAGGTAATTCGGTATAGTAAATTTCATATTTGTACCATTAAACTCATACTTGTTGGAAAGCACGTTTCATACAGAAACCAAAAACATACATTTTGTAAGACATTTGTTGATGATTTATGCGCAAACGCAGTTTGGACGAAAGACTTCATTTTTAATTCGAGCCGTGACGTCATCTGATGAAATGCGCTGAACCCATCCAAAACTCGTCTTTCTGATTAGCGTCCCTTATCTACTTACACCGTTTTACACCATGGTTTTGGGACTGTTGTGAGGGGGAGGGCAGTTGTTTGCAGAATGACCTTGGCAGGCTCTCAATGCTGTAAATGTCTATAATATGTTTATACTTTGTTTACACCACACGCGGCACCCTCTATCGGCTCGTCTGCATTAAAAGCAGTAGTAGTCGAATTGCCTGGCTGTCAATAATACGGCACTTTCACACGAATAATTGGAGATTTTTAACACATAGAAACAACAGATTATCTCCTAATTTCTTGGGGGGAATCGTCAAATCATCATATTTTATATTGATTTTAATCAGGAACATATGAAAATTCCCCCCCCAAACTTTGAAAAACACCCCAAAAATTGATTCCCCCCCAAAAATTCTGATGGCGCAACTTGCGCCATCAAACCATGCTGTGGGCACCCCTGCTACTCACGAAGGCGCTTAATAGCTGCCTATGTATACAAAATATATTATTAGAATTTACTTGCACCTAAGCCTCCAGCTTCCACTCCTTCGTTCCACTCGCAGCCTAGGGTTATGGGCTGCTTCTCTTTGCTTGCAGGGTACAAACTCGGCCGTCGGCCTCAAATTAAAAGCTGCTCAACGGTAAAATCCCCCACTTTGATTTGAAACTTGTACTTTTACGGAATTTTACATTTTAATTGATTTTGAAGAAACCAAGCAATCTATAAGGTCGTGTAAAAAAACAAAATGTGCAGAATAATATCCTACCTTTTTTATACAAAATCTTCAATAAAATTCATTTTAGAACAACAAATTTCAAAAATAGTTACTTCCTGTCAAAAAAATGCTTCCGGTTGTTGGATTTTTTAGGCTAACTAACTCGTCCGAAATATTTAGGCAGCCAACGTGTGTACCAAATTTTGGCTAAATCGGACTTAAAATGCAGCCATTAGAATGCAAACACATATATAAATATACCTATATATATATATATAAATATATTCAAATGTTTAACCACTCTCCAAAATGTGTTCTACAAACTATAATCGGTGCTCATTTCCTACTCACGAACTTAGATCTCACCATAAAGGACACTTTAATATCTCATTTGTCCTGTGGAAACCAACATAATGCGATTTTACACTTGTCTATAAGAGAACGTCCAAATTCAATTTTGTTTACCTCGCCAAAAATAGAATATTTTTTAATAATCAAATAAAATTGTATAGTGTCAACAACATGTCTATAACCAACACAGAAGCAAAACTAATAAAACTATTTATTCCGTTAATACGACACTTCACGAATAGCTGAATTACTCATTACGTCAAAATTAACTTCATAAAACTAGTATTTATTCTTAATTACTATAATTATAGCAACTCGTTTTAATGCTCCTGACTATAAAATAGTTATAGCCGCTTTTAATGAATTACGTTATAGCAAAATTCCTATTCAGGAGTTAAAAGCAACATCAACAATCTAACGAACCACAAATATGGGATAGTGGCGGAATTAACGTTGTAATTACTGGCTGAGAAATGCCCCAAGTTCTAAAACTACTGCGATAATGTGAATTTAATTACTGAATTTAGATCACAACTGTATGGACTTCCTGTGTAGTAGGGCTGTAGGGATTTCACACGTTTCTGAAATTTAAAAACTATAAACTAGGATAAAACACTACTTGCTTTGTACGCTGACCCCCATACCTCTAAACCTACATTCACATATTTTACAATTTCTTGCCGTAGGATCAATAATAACCTCGAGCCAAAGTGTTTCCCCACGGTAAAATCCTCCACTTAGAAATGATCCGGTGTTTTATGGTAGTTTTGATAGATTTTGGGGTTACCACGAAAGCTATAAGGTCGTGTAAAAATTAAATTGTACAGAACAATGTCATATATTATTTTTTTTTAATCCTAAAAAAATCATTCTAGTAAGAAAAATCGAAAAAAAAGAGTTACTTCCGGTCAAAATACGTGCTCTCGATTGTTGGATTTTTTTAGCGAACGAACTCGTCCGAGCGACTTAAAAATCCAACGTGTGCACCAAATTTGGATAAAATCTGACTTAAAATGGGGCTGAGTGCGAACACGACATATATACGTATACAGTATATATAAAATCTTGAATGCCACCCTTAAAGTGCTTATTGACTACTCTCGACCTTAGGTCTCACCATAAAGGGTCATTTCAATAGCTTATCTTTCTTATGTAAATTCGCTAATAAGTCAACAGAAAACAAAAACAGTTTAAGAATAAACGATTTTTTTATTATAATCAAAACATGATAAAACGAATATTCTAAGTTCAGGGTTAAGGTCAAAAAACTATAAAATCTTTAAAATAACTGAAATTTTAGTCCCGGGAGTTTTTGTATATATTCCTTTAACTTTTTAAGCTATTCTATGCTAAATCTTTCTCTACCTGTAACTACTTAACTAAGCGTTTTTAGTCTTTTTTATAAGACTTTTTCCTTATTTTTATCTGTACAATCGCCTAATAAAATCTTTACCCTTCCTCGTGCGACGGCCTGCATAATATAAGGAACGTCTGGAATCGCTATGCAATGTGTCGAAATTATTATAAATGTGTTATTATCAGTAATATAATAATAACAATGCATTCTTCATTGCCCAACTTATATGCAATTAATTATTACGAAGCTATTAATTATGATCATTGGCGTACGCCCAACGCGACGTCAGGTTGGGAATACAATACTAGATTGTTTTTTTTTTTTGACTTGTTTAATTAAATTTATACAAACATGCTCGTACACCTTCATGCATTCAAAAACATAAAGCAATTCAAATATAAATATAACCTTAATCAAATATTAAAAATTTGCTCAAACACTCATACATGGCTTATAAATACTCTTAACATTATGGTATATAAAAATATATTGCTATGCCTCCTTGCTCGCTTCGCTCTCCAACCCCTATGGCTAACCAAACAAACAGATTATTGTAAACTATGATATTTTCACATAAATGGCGATTGATTATTACTATTAGGAAGCAATTTTCAAGTTTTAAAATGTGAACAAAATATGGTTAAAATACTAGCCTATTTCAAACTGGTCAAATAGTTAAAGTAAAGAAATAAGTTGGCATAATTTTAATAGTGCTAGGTGTTTGAATTATGACATAGTAAGCATTTTCGTTGTTTGTGTTTTTTATTACCTATCCTAAAATATGTTGGCTGTGAAGAATATTAAATTACATGAGTCTAAATTTGCCGATATGGTTGCTATGGTAAAAATATAAATTCTTTCTAGAGACGTGTGTTGGTTTAGTATATTCCTAACCTAAAATTGTGTTAAGCTTATGATCCGCTGTTTTATTTGTAATATGTAACTAAATATGTTTGAATTATAATACAGTAAGGCTTTTTCGTTTATTTTTTGTTTGTATTTGTTTTCATTTTGTTAACATAAACTTGGTTTGGTTGGTTTGGAAAATTTATCAACTGATCATAAAGTGTATAAGTTGGTTGTTATGGTAAAGATTGTAAATGCATTCAAAAAACGTGCGTTGGTTCAGAATTGACCACACCTAGAATTCTATTGCTAAACTTTTGATTCAAATCAGCTGTTTTACCTGCTATATTAATGGGAGTGAACCAACGTATTTTGACCATTTACAACCTTAAAATCAATATTTTGCACAATCCTTCCTTAGGGCACTTCTACGCGTTGGTATGAAGGTACCTTGAATTTGTTAAGGCTTTGGCTGTCATAGGTTTTGCTGTACGTTGATTATAAATCAGTCAGTCAGTCAGGACTTCTTTTATAGCAAACCTCATTCCTGACCATTATTTGAAATCAGACTGTCTCTGAATTATCTTATTAAAACAAACCTTTCAAAACCGAACGATTATAGGGCATTTCCATTTACACAAACAACATAAATAATTTCTTTCCATAATTCACGGTTTATAATTTAGTTGAATTTATTCTGTCCAACACTTTCATTTTATTTCCCGAAACTTTATGTTGGATCGGTTTCAGATATTTTGTTTGTATAAACAAATACGCTTAATATAAATTATTCACTTTTATAACAATAACAATAAAATAAACTAAAAATTAATTAACTGGAAATCAATCATATATATAAAGTAAACCTTATACAGCAAATAGGCTACATATCAAGCCATGGCTAATGGTACGGTTTAGCCAATAAACCGAACAAATGTCCTAAAAACGGTGGTTTTTAACAAAAACATTACTTTTTTAATCGGCAATATTTTGAAAAAATCACGGAGAATCAGATTTTGTGTTGCCATTACGAAATCAGTAGAAGTTTTATCAAAATTGATTGGTTAGTTTTTGAGTTAAATCGTAATACGTACTTTTACCTCTTTACTTCGAAATACTTTTACATATTTACTTCATAATTCGTTTACCTATTTATTTCATAATACTTATACTTCGTTACTTCATAATACTTTTACCTCTTTACTTCATAGTAATTTATAACGTATTTTTCACTCAAGATAAGTTAGTATTATAAGCTTTAAAATCTAAATTAGCATATATACTTAAATAAGGAAAATTAACTTCGTACAGTTTGAGTATGCGTATTCTACGCAGGTTTAATATCCCAGTCGGCTTTTCAAAAATTCCATATCACACGTCAAGCTGTTAGACACCGCTTTTGACACGAAAGTGAACACCAAGTTACAAAATGCTGCCCATAAACGTTACGATAGAGACCACCTGCGAAACACGAGTTTATGAGTTTTCAAAGCACACAATGAGGTTTGTTGTGACTTTACCGACATGTCTCCTCCCCTTTGTGACATTGTGAATTATGTTCGAGACCACCGTAAAGAGAACCGCTACCTTCCAGGTTAGGAGTCAAACAATGCGTCCCTCCCCTCCAGGTTTTAGGGTTACCTGTCTCGTTTTTGTAAATGGAAAACTGGAGCTAATGTTACAAATTATGTCAGAAGTTGTTTGAGGGTGGTGATGACCTTTACGGTAATTTGACCCCAACAAAAAAAAGCAAAACATGATAGAGGATATGATTTAATGTAAGTTAAATTTTGTAAAGAAATTATGTTTGTAGTTTTTGTAAAAAAAAGGTTTTCTTAATTTAAAAAATAATATTTTAGTTTGTTATTACTATTACAGTATTTAGTTTTATTGTAATAGTTACTTCCCTTACAAAACTTACAATGTAAACATAAATAATATTATTTTAAATGGTAGTTTATGCAGTTTTATTATTAATATCGCGAACATAAAAAATTGTAGTATCTTTTTATAATCTGTATTACAAAAAGAGAGCAATTAAACTTATATCATTCTATAGATGTGGAGAAAAAAAATATTATGTCTATGTAAAATGTAAAGACAAGTAAAATAAAGTAGGCCTAACCTAAAATGTTGTTACTAAGCTGGCAGGCATAATTCGAATCAGCTGTTTTATCTGTTATTGTATGTAATTAGTTGCTATGGCAAGGAATATGAAAAATTTCTTTGCAGGTCATATGTATTTATATTTTTCATTCGCACTTGATTTTTCAATACAAAACACTTCAACCTATTAAATGAAAACAACTTGAAAATGTTCGAGGCTGTACGAGCTCCTTTGCCTTACCTCACTTTACAAACACAATTAGTAGAATGTCTATCACAAGCGATACTAGTTTCAATAAATTCGTGATCACACAATTTAACCATCTGGTATAATAGTACCTAAAATATACTTTTCGGCACAAAATGAAAGAGACTAGAAGGAAATTAAGAGTTTAGTATTAAAAAATCCAGTGTTGAAATAAGTATTTCCCTTTAAACTTCTGAAAAACCTCCCATAAGTTTGTTTGGCTCTAACTACATTTCCTTTTTTTTATGAAGATTTTTACTATACGAAAAGGCCAAAATTGCTGAAATAATCCATCAAAGGCCCAATATCCCTAGAAAATTACATTTTTTCAGATTTCCCTTACGTATTTTCAGCTTATGAATTTTGCTAGATTAAAAACAATTTACTAATATATTTCCGCTCAACTGCAAAATAACATAATATTTTCTTTTTCCAAATAGAAAAATACGTCTGCTTAATATATATATATATATATATATATATATGAACAGAACGAACTATTTATGGTAACTTATATTGTAATTTGAAGATTAAAAATAAAATTTTTATAGTTTTCACTTCGTTTTGTAAATCTTTACCTATAATAATTTAAATGTTATAAGAAAATAAAATTTAAATTATTCTTGAACAAACCCAATTTAATTACAAAATGTATTTAAAGTTGTAATAACTCATACTTCATATTATAATTTTGTGATATAATAACATACTGGTAATCTTAGGCTACTATTATATAAATTTTAACAAAAGCAGTTAAATTATAAAATAAATTTTCTAAACTGTTTATATTCTTGCAAATAACTGTACTCTCACAATTTGTACGAATTTTCAGGTATTTATAATATAT
Organism: Philaenus spumarius; assembly: GCA_018207615.1. NCBI lineage: Eukaryota > Metazoa > Arthropoda > Insecta > Hemiptera > Aphrophoridae > Philaenus > Philaenus spumarius. The sequence goes on from JAGFPH010000008.1 coordinate 1,853,622, forward strand.
TTTTAAAATTTTTGATCACAAGGAAATTTATTGTAAAAATGTATTAAGCGACTAAACTATACCGATACAAGAAACAAAGACAAACACATATTTATATTTAAATATATATTCCACTAAAATATTTTTTCAAATATTACTAGCTTTTTTATATCATCTAGCTGTATAGTGAATATTACTACTAACACAAATGTTCACATATTATATAATGTTTAATGTCTTCTCATTTATCAAGCTCAAGGTTTGTCGCATTTTAACAATATTCAAAATATGTTTAGTTTATTCGTTTAAAATGTTTGTTAATTACATATTAATTTTGCAAAATAGTATGCCATGATAAGCCTTTTTATAATCTTTATTCTAAGCTTTCCAGTCCATATTTAGTAACCGCAGGCGGATACTGTTTTAAGATTTAAATTACTAAATCAAACTTATTAACTCGACTTTTTTCGATTCTTTAAATTTTAATTTAAATGAACAAGTGTTGGGGTGTCATTAAACATTGTATAACTTTATGTATGTATGTGTTTGCAAATTAACAATTCATTCTACCTCCGATTTGGTCCAAATCTGGTACACAAGTTGGTTTTCTAAGTCGCTCGGACGTGTTCGTAAACGAAAAGCATCCAAACAACCTGAAGTACGTTTTTTGACTGAAAGTATAACTTTTTTAGATTTTCCTTACTCGAATGAAACTTGATAGGGGTTTTATCTAAAAACATAAATATAGGAGCTTATTCTGCAAATTTTGTTTTGTTTCTTTGCGCCTGTCTGGTTCCCTAGAAATCGAACAAAACGTAAATACCATAAAACTAAACGGTTCAAATCTCGGGGGCAGCTTCTGATCCGAGGCTGACGGCAGGGATGCAACTTCAGGAAGTGCAGAGAGAGTTATCAGCGTAGAGCGGGACGAAGCGGGCTGGCGGCTGAAGTGCAAAGAGTCTACTATTGTATATCGTACACGCGGGCAGCTATTCGGCGCCTTCATGACTAGACCATTTTCCCAAATAGTTGAAACCATAAAACATGTAAACCTTATTTTTAAATTCGCTCAATTCACGTCAGCGGTTCAGCTGCAAGATCGAATTATTTGCACTTTCAGAAATATGTATACAAAATTATTTGGTTTAAAAATCCTTTTGTCATTTGAAAACAAAGACGTCGAAATGTAACTCAAAACAGTTTTTCGTTTAGTCATCGTTTTAATTGATATAAGTGTACCAACAAAATTAAAGGAAGGATTTGTGATATTGGAACTGTTCCTTCCCGGTGTTCTACACCCTCAAGACAGGTATGTTTATAGCTATTCCATTCCTTCGCATATGTACATCTGTTACCCACTTTCTTTGAGCCAGTCACACCTAACCTACTCGTTGAAGTGCGAATCCAGGCATTGTACATGTGTAATTTATGGGACACGGGAACTAAGGAGGTGACACCATTACAAAATTGAGCCCCGGCAATGTTTTGAAAACAACATTTAAAGCTGCGGTCTACCTTGCAGCTGCCTTCCGGCTTTGAAATGGACCCTGCCCGGGCACAAATCTCATTCTTTGTCCTTCGATCAAGCATTCGCAGCAGGACCTCCTTTCCTTATGTACAACATCGAATCATCCTTTATTTGTTATGGGATTGACTAAACGTACCATAGTGTTCGCTTTATGAAGCGAAACTAAAGTCGTGTCTTCACGAAAGTTATTGACGCCTTTGTGTCAGATAAAACTACAAGGTTTCACACCGATAAAGGTGAAATCTGAAATACGTGGTAGGTGTTAAATTATTGTTAGATTACGAAAAAAAATATAAACAATAATGACTAAACGAGAGAATACTAGATTAGTAACAAGGTTAGTAACAAGAATTACTTCCCAGCTGATATATAGGGGTCCTAAAAATAACCACGATGTTCCCAAGATTTCAGTTTGTCTTCAATTTAAAAAATATTTTTTATTGATAGTAACTTTCGAAATAAATTCTAAAACCTTACTAATTAATTATTCAAAATTGCTACCGTGTAGTTACTTTAGTATATAAATATATCCTTAAATTAAATTAACAAACAAAATTTAGTGATACCATTGAAAAATTTATTTTAAAGTGACTTGTGGTTAAAATCATATTTTTATGATATGGGAAGGGTGTAGTCTAGAACGCGTATTAATCATCTGGGTGTTTAATGTTAATGTATTTGATTTATATGGGTAGCTATCTCGTTTTAATTATTATTTAATTTTAAGGGTAGATGTCCCATTGGACTACCTTGACTTAAGTAATCAAATTGCAAATTATTATTTATATCACTTAAGAGTAATATTAAAAAGTTTTAGTTTTATAGCTTGTATGAAGTTAGTCCAACTTTGTTTTATTTTATAGGTGTAGCTATCCCATTTTAATATATTTAATTATTGTAGTGACCGTATTCTCTAAACAATCCTCTGGTACTAATATGTATAAATTGTGAAATTAGTTAAGTAGTTTTAGCATTTAACTAATTATTTATTTAAATTAAATTAAAGGTAAAATAATTGTTGAATTTTACGGTAGTTATCCCGTTTTCATCGCTTTGGCTTATGTAATCCAATTAATTGTAAATGCTTTTTTATATCACTTAAGAATAATATCAAACAGTTTTAGTTTTCTATCATGTAGAATATTGGTGGAATTTATATTTATTGTATAGGGGGAGCAACCACTTAGACTGTTTTAATTGTAATGTCTATACACTCCTGGTATTAATAGACCTATAGGTAAAATGTGAAATTTTTAGGTACTTCGGTCGAAGAGTTTTTGAGCCTTTAGAGGAAAAATAAAGAAACTTTCCTTTTATCTATTGAGATAAAAAAACGGATTTTCTAGTTTTTTTGTAACTTAAAAAATAAGCAAGTTATGGTCAGTCAAACTTAAACGAAAAACGTTGCTAATTGTAAAGAACACACAAAACATTACAATAAGCCTACTAATTGTTTCTTACCGTACATTATTAGCAACTCTTGGTGAAAATAATATGTTTGGATCATAACACACTCAATTAATAGGCTTTAACTTGTTAAAAACTTTAAAATTGTCTTTATTGCAGAAAAATTAAATATGTGTTTAGCTTATTTCCTATATCCTATTATGCAATTTCACCAAGTACCTACTGTTTTTACTTTAAATTATAACGCAATAAGTTTAAAAACAGGAGGGAAATGGTTTATGTGAAACATTTTCGGGAATATCTTAAAAACCGCATGTCAACAATATATAAAAAAACTTCAAATTTCATAAAACTATTTCAAACTATATACCATATAACAGCAACATAAAACACATTTACATTTTGGGATATCAAGTTATGTATGTTTTCAAACTGAAAACTTACTAAGCCTAGCTAGGGACTGCTAGTTAGAACTTTAAGCAATTTTTTTACTGGTTTAAATCTGTTTACAAAACCACTTAATTGATCTTATCAATTTATATCATATTTTTACCAACTGGAAACAAACTGTAACTAGAGACTGTAAGTTACAGTCGGTTTATCTTCATGTTGTTATGAGAAACATAACACGAATTTTCATTTTTATTGAAAAACAAATTTTATTAAAACTTTACTATTTTGTAAAAATTAACTAAGAAAATAATGTGGAAGCGTTATAAGAATATAATACTTTAAAATTGTTGAAATATTCAAGCATTAGCCTATTAAGATCTTACCTTTGTCTGTCTTTTTTTTTTGGCAACCTGTACACAAAACATCGAATCACTTTAATTACATTATATATGCAAAACAATAGCTAAAATACTCTAGTAACCCAACTGTTGACCTTGTCACTGCGCGGGTAACTACGAATGCCTAATAGGTCAGATGTAAACAATGCAAACTGATAAGGAATATTTGACAGGTAGGTTGCATGATGCTGTGGTTAGGCTTAGTTATTTGTCTTATTGACCGAAAAACCTACTACACATCCCACCCTCGTTGCAATACAAATTACAAATATAATTCTGAACTTGGATAAATAAACAATAATCATTTTTAGAATGGGTGGCAAAGTAAAGAAAAAAGCGTGTTGGAAGTATGTAGGAAGAATCATTGAAATGGTGAAAATGTACTTATAATTATTTGGGAGTACGGTTAACACCAACATTCTTGGATCCAACATTTGCAAGATAGATTAGGCGTGGCAAAATTTGGGATAAATGTTACATAATATAACAAATTGTTAAAGAGTAATAATGTTCCTATGACCACAAAGACTGAAATATTTAATGCGGCCTCAAGAGCAGTTTTATGTTATGCAGCTTAGCTAATGGGGTTTATTTAGTTTAAAGTGGCAGACATTTTAACATATTCTTTATTAAAAAGTTTATTTGATTTTAAAAAAAATACGCCAGATTTTGTAGTGTAGCCTACTTGGAGACTTCAAATTAGTAATAAATGTATGTATACGTTAGGATTACATTTCAGATTTATTCAAAGAGTATTATTGTTAAAAACGAATCGATTATCAAAATTATTGGAAGAAGAAATAAGCAGGCAGAAGGTTTTTATGTTTAAAGGTTTTAAACCCTTGTGTGTAAGATATAATGTAAATTAATATAATAATTTTAAGGACTTACAAAGTTGTATTAAATTAGAGTTTAAGAACTGGTTATTGATACTCAGAATTCTAGAAATCACAAATTTAATACAAAATTAAATATCAATTTAGGAGAAAACATTATTTATCAGATAGAAGCAGAATGAATTTGATCTCTTGTATTTTTTTAACTAACTGAAGGGAGGAAGTACTGGATTTAAATTTTAGAGTTGATGGTACAGAGGAAGCCTATATAATATGTCCATTATGTAACACATTAATTTTATGTGGAGGATACTTATTAATATTTGGCTATTTGTCATGGGTTGAAAAATTTAGAATAAAATGGTTTGGTAATATAGAGTTAAATCAGGAAGATTGAATAGGCCTACAGTACTTGAATGTCAATGATTGGTTTAAGTTGCATAACTGTCTCATTGATGCTTACAAGTGTAGAAAGTGTTTGATTGATTGTTTAATTATTAGTGGATGCATGATCGTTGCACAAGGATTTGATGCAAAATAACTGATGGATTTATACTGGAAATGTTGCAATATTGACTTGGAGAAACTGGAATTGTTTGTTATTTTGTTATTGTTTGAAATACAAGTTTGATATTCTGTGTAATAAATGATTTGCAGATGAGCGTCGTCCTTGTATTAGGGTTTTTGTTAAGGTATTTTGTATTTCTTTCTTTTTTGTAAATAAACCCATTATTATTATGACAATTTGTCAACTCTACAACTTAATATATTATTTAATGATTGATATTGGGAAAATTATCTAAATTATTTGTGCTTGCCAAATAAATAGATTGTCGCACTTTTACCACTCTACAAATATATTTGTATAATTAAATTAAAATATTTGAACAACTACTTAACCAAATATATACATTTGTACCATAAAATATAAGTAAATATTAAACGATCATGCTCAAAACAGTTTTTATTTCTACTTATTTACCATAATCTATGGCCTATTAGAGCATAATATAAAAGGAATACGTGTGTTGTATAGAAGTTGGATATTTTCTTAAGCTGAACTGCAGTTATTTATGCCATTTATGAATACAAAGTGTAGCAGATACAATTTGTATTAATTAATTTATGTGAAATACAGTCTCTGGAATAATAAGCTACCATTTGCAATATGTTTTCTTCTTTTTTTATAAACCTGAATGTTTTCCTTATTTTCTGATAGTTCAAAAATTATTCAGAAACCGACAGATATTTCAATATAATTTCATTAAATAATAAACGCAGACCTACTATCTACGATGTATTTTTTAAGTTAATACAGTAGAAAATATAATATAATACTAGCCCTTGCTCCCTTCGTACACCAAGCCCCGCTGAGACTCATGGCGAAGCCAATACAAACAATTTATTGTATACTCTGATATTTTCACGGAATTTACGATTGATTCGAACAGAGGCACTTGGATCTAAGTAGGGTGGTGAGGGTAGTGGTGACCTTTGCACAATGTAAGACAGAGATCGAAATAGAACGCACCATCCAAAATAATTCAAATTAGGTCACGTGTTGTAATTTCACCATTGATATTTACAAACCAATGATTAACATTTCAAACAAATTTTGTATTACCAACTAAAGGAAACAATATAATATGTAGCACCAGATGTTTAACTGAAATATAATACAGTAAGCCTTTCTTTGTTTGTTTTAATTAAATCTAAAACAAACAAATACTGTTGGTTGTGAAGAATAACTGCATGATTATAAATTTGTTAAATGGTTGCAAATAACCGTGTTTTGGTTCAGTTTAAGCCCGTTTTAATTATGTTAAGTTTTCGATCCAAATCAGCTTTTTTTAATGGCAGATGTTTGATGTAAATGCATATAATTGCTAAGCTTTTGATCCGCATCAGCTGTTTTATCTGTTATAGGGCTGGTAGTAAACTCCCAAATTTTCACTGTTTTTAGGCTTTAAAATAAAATAAAAAATAAAAAAAAAATTTTCTTAGTGTGCGTCTATGGCCTCATAAGAATAAACCTTTAAATATTCGTATTTTTATTTTAAGGAGTTATTGCCATATTTTGATTCTATGTCAATTAGTCAGGACAAAGCCGCTTGTGTATATAGATTACCGATTTAGTTTTTCTAATATTATAAAGAAAGAGGATAAAAGATTTTTATAAAACCTGTTATTAAGGTCTAGTGTTAATGGTTTAACAAACCGGAGTTGATCAGCGTTATCAGCAGCAAGATTTTCAGATAAAATTAGTCGTCTGGTTACCTGCTATTACTTACGAGGTATAGCTAAATTGTTAAAAATATTCAAAACATCACGCCCATTTATATGAAAAGAACTGAAATATTACTTCCTGAAACCTAACTTTGTAAATGTGCAAGCCTATATACTCCTGCATTTATATTGCAAGCAAAGTAAGGTTAAAGGTCTATTAATTCTAAAAGGAAAAATAATAACGCCAGGCGTCTCGCGGTCGTTCCCTAGAGTCTCGAGACACGTGTCATGCTCGTACCCCTCCCCCTACCCCCTACCGAGGCTTACACGACATAACCTCCTAAGCAGACATAATAATATAGCACTCATTGTACGGCCATATAAGGGACATAACTAAAGTGTGAAGTAAATATGAGTAGAGTTAATATTCCTTTGGGGTGGAAAGCTAAAATTCCTGAAAATAGGGTTGAAATGGATGAATTTTAGTTTATGGGGAACCATTATGTAGAGCAATAAAAACGGTTTACTACTGTTTGTCTGAAGTACGAACTTCCTGTTATTTGTATGTAGTTGTAACGTGTGAAGTTTATAATCATATTCATGTCATGTCCATTAGAACATATATTATATTGGGTGTTATAAAGCATGTTGTATGACACTTTAACAGTTACGTAAAAATGTATGTTTCATTTATAAAATGTTTAACTTATTAAAAGCATTAACATGCCCTTATTTTCATAGCCATTCATTAAGATTAAATGATTCTCCTCCCATTTGAGTCTCCAGTATAGTATTATATTGCCCCTTATAGTGTCCGGATTTGGCCTGGGCAAACTTATGATAACCCTAAGTATAGCATCCTGTATTAATTTTTTTAGATAAATCACAAAAAGTTTCATTGTAGTACAAAAATCTCAAACAAATTTACCAGTCTGAAAACGTGCTTCCGCTTGTTACATTTTATTGGATAACGAACTCGTCCGAGCGACTTAGATAACCAACGTGTGTTCCAAATCGGATATAAAATGAGTCCGATCACAAATATATTCACATTTATATAATTACATTCATACATACATAACAATGGTTTGTACATAAGTGTTCCCTACTTTTGAAAATAGCCGTAAATTAAACTAAGTGATCAGAGTATTTCAATCTTTTAAGAAAAATATAGAAATGTTCCTTTTAAATTGCCGACCCTGTAGTTCGATATTGAGTTTGAATACATTTCTAACAGATATCAAACAAATTACATAGTTATTTCTTATCTAAAATCTTGTTCTGATCATTGTTTCCACGTTGTGGAATGAAAAACGATAACGTAGAATGCTGCGTGAAATAAACCATTCCAGCAACGGCTGCGAAACCACCCCTTGACGATAAAAAGAACAATAACAGGGCCTCAGTACGAGTTGGCCCCGAAGCGGATAGTAACTAATCATGCTTCTATTGACACGATAAGGTACATAATGCACTTCTTATGTCGCAGTACACCCTCAGGCACGAGAGGGTGCGTTCCCGCCTTTGAATCGAATGTCAAATACCAAGGCCATTAAATGATGCCTTTTCCCGGTCTTTTGGAAGAAATTTAATATCCCCGAGGAATCATTGCTTAGAACAACCTTTCCTAAGAATGTGTAAAGTTCATGAGAGCCTTTGTGGAGGGGAGGGATGTTTTTTTTTTTCTGAAGCGGAATGGGCAAAACACTGTTTCTATTTGAGTGTTCAAAGGAAAGTTAACAATTAAACTTAATTAGAAGTTTGGCCTTACTAAAATGCTTTTATAATAATTATTCGATCATGCAGCTAAACCGCTGACGTGAGTTAAGCAAATTTCCAAAATTAAGTTTATTTATTTTAGGATTTTAACCAACTATTTGGTTAATTGGTCTACTCGCGATGGCTCTAAACAGCTGATTGGTGGTATGAAATATATTAGTAGAATTTGCTTCACCTTGCTTAGCTCGCAGCGGACCAATCTCAGCCATCGGAAATAACTATTTTTTGAGATTTTTCCTACAAGAATAATTTTTTTTTAGTTTTTTCTACAAATATAAATGTAAGATGTTATTCTGCACATTTTGTTTTTTTGCGCGACCTTATAGCTCGCTTGGTTCCCCCAAAATCGATCAAAACGTAAAATAGGTATTAAAGTACCCGTGGTGGATTCTACCGTGGGGTTGGCGAGCGAAGCACGCAATGCATTGTGTATTGAAGATACTCCCAATATGCGGAATGGCGTACGAACCATTTTGCAGCTATTCAGCACCGTCGTGAATAGACCTATTTCCAAAATTGTTGGTTGAAACCCTAAAACATAGACCTATAAACTTAATTTTGGAAATTTACTCAACTCACGTCAGCGGTTCATCTGCGTGGTCGAATTAATTTATAAATAGAAAATAGCACCGTGTAACTAGACTCATTCTCAGCTAGGCCTTTCCCATTCATCTCCAACTTGACTTTCAGCAGCTTTGTTAATTCCTGAGATGCGACTTTGTTTCATCTTGTTAACGTTTATTCTTATTTCCACCTTTTTTAAGCGTCGAACTCTTTCAGAATCACTTATTGGTATGTCTGGCAGGTTATCTCAGTTTTATCTGGCACGGATATATTAAGATGAAATTTTTTAGATACAAAACATGCTAAGAATATTTGAAAATACATTTTTGGTGGCCAAAGTTTAAAACCCATAATAAATATTTAGTGATACTGTCTTGTGTGGTACGTTCGAAAGAGTTTTTAAAGATACCAACAGCTTTTTGTTTTTCTTAAGGTATTGCTGTTGAAATTCTTTAAAAACTACGGCGTTAAAAGTACTTTACACTCAGGCAAAGCATAGCGGGTCCAAACAATATGAATAAGTGTTTTTTTTTTTTCTTAAAGCTGTTTAATACTTTGTTTGGGAGCCGTTACCTACTTCAACTGGTCCTCACCAACAATATAAATACCATGGTCATCGTCGTTGGTTAGTTGTTAAACTATGATTATTCAGTACTTGTAATGTTGACCCCATCACCTCCTCCATTTACAAAAATACTGTAGGTTTTTTCCAGACAGGGTTGCTATAAGTTTGATTACAAAAAAACTATAGCGGATCTGCAAATGAATGTAAAAGTGAAGAAAATATGTTTCCATTCAAGCGGTGTATAGCAATATTGTTCTTTAGTGCTTCATCTCATTTCAATTATTTTCGCCACATGTATAATTAAATTATGCCATACTGTTATTCACTATATTGAATATATGAAGTGGCACTAATGTTTTTTTATTTTAATACTTTTATTTCAATTTGTTGTACCCAAATACACTTCACCTTTTTAATCGTGTACCTGCTTCGAAAAAAACGTTTCAAAACTTCAGGATTTTTTACCTTTGGTAAAAATGAGTTATAAAAAATTACATGTTTTCTACATTAAATTATATTATGAAGTTGACATTTCTCAATCTACTTAGTGTTATTCGGCCTCAAATTGAGGAAACAAAAATATCAACCGATTTCCTTTATTCGTTTCAAAATGCCGACAAATGTTTTAACGTCGTATTACTCGAATACCTTAATTTTTACAAAACATGGATATATTTTTAAACATAGAGACGTTTTACCGCTTTGATCAGGTGAACATTTCTTAGCTCACCCATTCCAATGCAACTATAGTCTGAAAAATATAGGCGATTATTTACTATATTAAAAAAATATAGGCGATCGTTTACTATATTAAAAGATTAGAGGCGATTGTTTACTTGATTAAAAAAGTATAGAAGATTGTTTACTTTATTGAAAAAAATTTGGTGATTGTTTAAAATTTATTGAAAAAATATAGGCGACAGTTTGTTATATTGAACATATATAGGCTAGTATTGAATATATTGACAAAATATTGGTTATTCCCTACAATAATATTGAAAAACAATAATATTATTATTATAAAAATGGTTCATTTAAATAAAAGTTTAAAAACATTTCCTCAAAAAATATTGGATGGGTGATGTGTGTAACTCTGTAAAATATGGTTTTTAAATATCTAAATAATTTAATAAAATGGTAGGCCTATATAAAATTAGATGGTTTGTATATACTAACACAATAAAAGCTTAAAGAAAACCAATTTGTTTTAATTCTATGTATAATACCACACCGCATTTTGGTATTTGCTTTAGTATTTAACTTGTGTTAACAGTCGATATTATATCATGAAGTTTCAAATGATAATGCTGTATGGAAAAGATTCCCTTTGATTGCAGACATGCCAACTTGCCACGATGAAATAACACAATATTTATTTAGCGACAACACTGCGTCCCGCATATTTGTGTAACCAAATAAATGTAAACACAATATCCCATTCTTGGATATTTTATATTCTTAAAGTCTTGCGGCGTTTCATGTATTATTTTAAAATTACTGTATTATGTAAATTTGATTTTCGTGTAAACAAATAACTCTGGCAATTGCAGGAGTAAATTTTGTAAAATGACAATACCAATGAGCAACGAAAGTAGGAAGTGTGCATTGTATATGACATTTAAAAATTAATATAGCTCGATCTTTTTTATTTAAACTGCACAGAATTCCACTTTCCATTAGATAATTTAAGTATATTATTTGAACTTAAATAAAATTATACAAAACATGTGCCAATGTAATAAATACCAATCTAAAGAAAATGGCATCTAGTTTAATGAAAGTAATTCCATGTATATATTTAATTAATATGTATGTATCCATTATTCTCCTTATACACTATCAGAATTATGAAAGTATCATAAGTATTAATTACCATTATAATAAAATTAAACAATACTAAATAATACACACAAAACTAAAATACAATTTACTGGAAATAATTCAAAATATAACTTAAACACTATTTTGCATTGCATGATTTTGGTCCGAGTCACAGATAATTAATACTAATTATCTACCTTAAGTCCGTCTTGTGACTAATTGTCGTTTAGTTTAAGACTACATGTTTCAGAGCCGTAACTCCATCATCTGGTCATCCCTCTGGTGAGTTCGTCGAACATTAAAAACATTAAAATTTTATAAACACACACATTTACAAGGACACTAACACACAAGTCACAGTTCGTCACACAAAATGCGGCTTATTTCTTGTATTTATTTGTTATAGTACGCTTCTCTTGTTGTGGCTTCTTGGCTTCTTTACGACATCGCCAGGACGGATGTCGAAATATACGGACGTCAGGAAACGTGCTTGTTGATGAATCCGTTTTGGTTTAAGTGACTTTCATCTGGAAACCATATATTTTGTAGGAACCCATGGTTTTCATAATTAATTGCTAACTATAATGTGCAATAAACTACTCCGCCCTTTTTACCCTTAGATTTAAAGGTGGTACCAGTTTCTATTTTATACGGAAATCCACCAAAGTTTTTCTAAAACATTCTTCTCAAAGACGTATTACTGATGTTCATTTACAGAAATATCCGGTAAAGACTTATTTTCGTAGGTGAAAAAGTATAGCGTTGTTTTTATTCGTAGTAACCTTTTTTTTAATGTACTATACATTATTATCGAAACACTACCAAACTTGTTAACAGTACTTATCATTACGGCAATACTGGACGGATGTTTGTGAAATTGTACTTGAAACTCGACAGCAGTTCACATCAAATTAGGACCACCAGAATGATATGTTCCGTATGAACGACAATAATTCTCTACGATAACATATTTCTCTTGATAGGTAAGTACCAATACAGCGAAACTATGCTAAAACAATAATGCAATAATAAGTAATGTGGCCTGGCAACAATCAATAATGTAATCAGCTGTACTCAAAACCAAACACCGCTACTTTAAATTCATTACTATTTATTTTTGCGGAAATCACATTTGATTGATTACTTTGACGAGAAGTTATTTTAATATAATTATTAAAAGACGAAATACCGACATACTAAATGTATATTTTTTTTAAATCTCTCTACAGTTAAAATTGGGCGTTATTTAATTTAATTTTAAATATAAACTAAGGAGAATTTAAATTTTGTTTTACTTACAAAAAATAAGAGTAAGAATTCTTAACTTTTAATTGAAATTTTTTATTGCTCGTAATATTTTATACTTTTCAGAAAGGTAGGATTGCTGAATGAGATAAGACTAAAATATAAAACATTCTTTCAAGCGTACCACTGCAAATGTTTCTACCGATTAAAAATAATATAACCTATGACGCAATTGATTGCTTAGTTTTCTTTTCTATTAGGTTTTTTTAGCAAATTTCATAGGAAAGATAAGCTATTGCAGTGACACTTATGATGTTACCTAAGGTCGGGAATATTCTATGAGCACCGATCATGGTCCGCAAATCACGATAGGGAGCCACTAAAAATGTTATATTATATATATGTGTATCTATATGATCGCTCTCTAACGGCCGATTTGGTACAAATTTGTTAGTAAATATAATCACGTTTGTTTTTGAAGTCGTTCGGACGAGTTCATCAGAAAAATCCATCAAACTGGAAACACGTTTTTTGTTCGGAAGTAAAGTTCTTTTAAAATTTGTATACTAGAATAACAATTTGGTAGGGTTTTATCTAAATAAATAAGTATAGCATTTTATTCTGTACATTGTGTTATTTTTTTACATGTCCTTATAGCTAGTCTGGTTTTCACAAAATCTATCAAAATGTAAAATACTATAACATTACCAGGTTAAAATCCACGGGGATTTTACCGTAGGCATCTTCTGATCCTAGGCTGATGTATAGGATGTCGCGAGTTTGTCCGCTGAGAGCAAAGCTAAGCCGGTAATAATCAGAGGCCACAAGGTCGAGGCAGCAAGGTCGAGGTGCAAACTCGCAAGCGGAGCGACGCAACTCGTGAGTCGTGACTGGAAACTGAGGTACAAACAAATTCTACTAATATATACAGTCCACATAGGCAGATCCTTCGAGAGTTGACCAATTTCCCAAAAGTTGATTGATACACTAAAACATATAAATTTAATTTTGGAAATTCACTCAACTCTAGTCAGCAGCACAGCTAAGTGATTGAATTATTTTACTAGTTGTTGAGGTAAACTCATTGCATTTACTCGATTAATCAACACTCGTACAGTGTTTGTAATACCTTTTCATATTTGGTACTAAAGACAACAAAACATCAAAGCAATACCGTTGTCCGTTTGGTTAGTCATTGAACTCCCCAATAAATTACCGCAATTGGATTTTAGCTCCGCTTGATTTATTATGCCTACAGATATTTTGTATATTCTGCCATAAAAGTGGGTTATTTTCACAATAATAAGATATAGATATGAAATTTTAACTGCATAAATCAACTGCAATTTTTTTTCTAAATTAAGAGATTTTGTTTCAAAATTACTTTTGCCCTTGAAGTAACTTCCAAGTGCGTCTTCTAGCACGGACTCTTTTTACCATCTTTTAAGGTACAACTTTACAGGGAGATGATTTTAATGCAGAACTAAAGATGATTCGAACGTGTTTAGGGTCACTATGAGTTATGTGTATTATTTCATAAGAATTTAATTTGATATGTCACTTATAATATTTATTTGAGTATCAAAATGTTCCTGTGTTGGTACAGAAGAAAAAACTGTCGTGAATCAAAATCGTTGGTTGTGTTAGTTTAATCTGAAATTTGATCATAATTTTTGCCTTATCAAATTTAAATCTAAAAAAAATAAAATAACATAAACATGATGTTATGGTTATGTATTTTTTTTTTTTTAGATTTTAATTAAATGGGACAATATCAAAATACTGATCTCATTTCGGATTAAACTAATATAACCAACGATTTATATTAATGATAGTTTTCTTTTCCATAGGCAGTTCCACGACTGGTTTCTTTTTTTTTTAAATAGAGAACCAAATGTATTTCGAACTTTCAGATATGCAGTATAAAGCCGTTAACATACTTAAATATCTAAGTATCACCCTTTATACAAAAACCTAAAAAGCTTACGTTATTTTAATATAAGTATATCGTTCAAGCTAATATGTTTCTAAAATATTTGTCAAATATGTTATTTTTTTAATGATTATGAATAATTAATTAAGTTATTAGTGCTCGAAATGTAACATGTATTTATGTTAAAGACTGTATCGTATGTATTTTAATTACATACTCAAGTAATATATTAAAACCAATTATAATCAAAAGAGTTGTACTGCTGTTTACCTTCGTATTAGTTCACTTCTCAGCAACTTTGATCACACCACGATAAGTCTAAATAAATACGGTAAATTTTACTGTTATTTAAGTGAACGTAAACATATAAAACAAAAGATAAAGTTGTTAAAGACGATACTGATACCAAGCATTATCTTTTAATACACAATAACTTCTCTTGAAGATAAAGATTTCACATTAGAAAATTTAATATCGTTAACAAAGCACGCACAGGTCTACCACTTTTAAAATACTAAAAACAATAATAAATTGATAAATTATACTAAACGAGGCACCCATGATTTACTGAACCGAAAGACGTATGATAAGATATTTGTCAATGCTACTTCAGTCATTCTTCTGTGACTAACTCCATTGTAATAGAAGGGATTTGGTATTTAAAAGGCATAACGCAACATGCTTGTAAAAAAACTACCCCATGCACGGAAGGAGTCATGCTTTTTATGAAACAACCCCCTCCTGGGCAAATCCCCTTATATCTGCCGTTGGCTTAATGGTAGTGTCAGGATAAAAAATAGTGCACTTTAGTATGGTAATCTTTAATAATTGGTGGACGTGAAAGTTAACCATGGCTATAAACTTGGGAATAAATTAATGTAGGCATACTTGTAGGAATGTTTGGAGTATTGTTTGAGTGTGTTTAGTTTTTATTTGTTTTTGTTATACACATATTGCGCTCAATTACAATATCTTTTACTTAGTTACCTCTCAAATTTTTTGAAAAGTTAGTAATTGAACAATAGGGTCAAAAGTACGCATTAATTTAAAACTCTTCGTAATTTTGGTTTTATAACAATCAATTCATAAATTAATACTTATTTTAGGCCATTTGCCTAAAGTGCTAGATAACTAAATATTTTATGCAAAAGAAAATCAATCTCGAAAATTACTTTTAATTAGCATAAACAAATAATTGGATCACGCATCTGACCCGCTGACGTGAGTTGAGTGAATTTTCAAAATGAAGTTTATATGTGTTAAGGTTTCAACCAACTATTTGGGCAATTGGTCTTCTCATCAAGACGCTGAATAGCTGCCTATTACACGAAATAAATAAGTAGAATTTATTTGCACTTCGGCCTCCAGCCACGTCCCACGCGCTCCTTCGTTCCGCTTGCAGTGGATCCTCTCACTTTGCGAGTTTGTACCTCGTATTTGCGCCCTCAGATTATGGCTTTGTTGCATCGGATTATAGACTCCTTAGCTTCGCTAGCAGCGAGCAAACTGGCTTCATGACCATCGGCCTCGGATCATGATGAAAGCTGCTCTCACGGTAAAATCCTCATCGTGGATTTGATTCGGGTTCTTTTATGGTATTTTACGTTTTGATCAATTTTGGGAGAACAAAACGGGCTGTAAGTTCGGGTAAAAGATCAAAATCTGCAGTCTTGTAAGGATTATACAGTCTTGTATATTATGTAAGTATGGTAGTAAACCACCTAATTTTCACTATTGTTTCGCTTTAGAATAAAAATAAATTGTAATCCTCTCTTAGTGTGCGTCTATGACCCCATAATACCTTTAAATTTTCGTATTTGTGTCTCAAGTAGTTTTTGTTCTACGTTGATTCCATGTCAGTCAGTCAGGACAAAGCCGCTTATATATAATCTCTCAGAGAGAGAGAGAGAGAGATTTACAATGGTTAAACACGAGATCTAATATGTTTACACATATTTGTTTGAATTTTTTCACCACTAACATTCTTTCATTTGATGTATTATGTATTTATAATTGTAAGTTAAATGTAATAAATAATACAAAGCCTTAAAACAACGATATTAATTTTGAAACGCCCATGTACCTTTTTCTTGCCCCTTAAACGTACTACTTAAAGAACATAAATGGCGTATCCAGACTTGTATGGAAACAGGGCGGAATTAAAACAAACAGTGGACGGCTCTCTTAAATGATGACAGGATATGACCAGTTATCTGTCCGTGGAGTTTTTATTATTTGACTAAAATATTTAAGTGAATCTAAGTAAGTAGTGTTGTTCGTCATAGCACAGTTAGAATGCGTTGACGTACGGTGTTAATTGTAAACTCTTTAATGTTTTACTTGAACGTTTTACTTACTCAAATGAAGACTAATTAAATTCATATTTTTGGAACAGAATGTGTGGATTTTTTATTATTTGACATCATTTTACTACAATATTTAGTAAGTGAATCTAAGTAAGTAGTGTTGTTCATCATAGCACAGTTAGAATGCGTTGACGTACGGTGTTCATCATAATGCCCTGAGCGAGAGATGAATAAAACATTTCTTATCTTTATTTAGTTATGTACAACATATTATTAAAAATGCTTCTGGCTTCAGTTTTATTAAATCATTAACTTATCAAACCAAGAAATGTAATTCAATCTGGTAAACGTTAATTACTTTAGTGCAAATAATAATCATTTCAAACAAGTTTGTACAAAGTTTAAAACTTGTACATTACTCAAAACCCAGCCAAGCCTCAAAGCTGAGAAATATTCAGTGAGGAAAACATCTAAATTTAAATTACCTATATTAAGCAATATGAAAGTTTTCCTTGAGAACTTGTAAATTAATTTACATCAAACAGTTACTTAATGATTGGGTTAATACCATGTGCATACATTTCACGTGGTTTCTACTCCACAAGCATAATTTTAATTGTAAACTGTTTAATGTTTTACTTGAACATTTTACTTACTCAAAGGAAGACCAATTAAATTCATATTTTTGGAACACAATGTATGTAGCCTTTATTGCAAGAAAGAAAATTGGAAAACGTATTCCTATAACGCCAAGCGCAAATGTTTAAAATTTAAAATTGTATTTCAAGCTCAAAGCCGACTAAGAACAATTCTCTTGTGAATTTCAGATCAAACCTCTACTTTCCGTAGGTTTAGGTATGCAAAATCTCTCCACACTGATATTCTCCAGAGAATTCTGCAGTCGACCGTTTCTGTTTAAAGATAAATGACCTTTTCTGTATTCAACTATATTAACTGGAAATAACATTCGGTTCGTCCAAGCTTATGTAGGTAAAGTGTTTTATTTAATATTTAATCCTTGTGAAAAGGTTGTGTGTTTTAGAACGGTGAGGAAAACCAGACTTCTATTTATACACACAAAAAATAGTTAATTACACTTAATTTTTTACTTCAGTATAACAATAAAAAAAAAAACTCGCACGTCGCCGTAGCGTCGTCTATATCTTAACGTTAATATAAACATAATATTAGGCTATGCTAATAATAGTACACTGTCTTAACAATAGGTTAAACTCATATTTTCTAAAATAAGTTCACTTTAAACCTAATCTGATGCTCACTGACCTTGGGACCTTTTGTAAGTCAATCGAATGGGGAAATCAAGTCGTTTGACCTGTCAGTACGGAGACTCCAACTGAGATGATGCAGAATATACCTTATTTAAATGTAAAAGATGGAACACTGAGAGACAATGTATGAACTCTAAGGTGGATGAAATCAATTCTGACATCCTATTCAATGATATATTAGAGAACTAGACCTACTGGAACAAGGTGGCTACCTTTGTAGAGATGGCCATTGAAATAAAAATAAAAGAAATGTAATTTCTTGTAAAAAAGGCCAACCCAAAAGGAAAAACATGACTTACCTCCTTGTACTTATGCTTACCGGCGGTTTCAGAATGTAGGTAATGACTGCAGAAGAAAGGAGGTTAGGGTTTAGTGGGTATAGCGGACGATCAGGGAGACCCACACACCAGGGAACATGTGCTCTCTCTGATAGTGTGTAATGCATCCCCCTCCATCAAAAAAAAATTAACTACATCACTAACATAAAATATACAGCCTTTAAGCTCTTAAAATGAAATAATTCAAATTTAAAATGTGCGTACTACTTTATTATTGCTTGTTCTCACGTTTTACATTTGTCTCTCATTTCATTACCTCTTGCAATTTTTGTCTTTTTTGTCTCCCTTCTTCCTAAAACACTTTCTTTTCTTCCTGGTCTACTTTAATATTTAATATTTTTATGTTCTTCTCTAACTCTCTTTCCATTCTCCATCAGTCTTCTTATGTTTTCAATCTCCTTTTCTTTTATTTTATTGCTCTGTTTTGTCTTTGTTTTCCTCTCAAACTCTTTATTTTTCCTTGCCCAACCAATCCCTATTTTAATGTTACATCCAGCCTCCAAACAAAACATTTCGTTTCTCTCCTTGTCTTAACAATGCTAAAACAGTTTTCTCCTTTCATCAAAAATGAAACAATTACAAAACTGTACCTACTAAATTGTATTATTATTATTATAGACATATAAAATAAATACACTAGGCTATACGTCACAAAACAAAACAAAATTCGAGAAAAACTAGTTGCAATAAAAGTAATTACTTTTCAAGAAATTATACTTATAACTAAACGAAGTGAGTATATAACCTTAATTTCCATATTATGCTCTTTCTGTCTTTCATCATCTTCTGTTTTTTTTTCTTCTGTTCACCTTTGTTTCGCTACTCCCCCCCCCCCCACTGCCTAGATAAAATTAGTAACGTCTTTTTTTTTGTATATTTTCGTCTCATTTATGTTCCTTTGAAAATTTTCACTTTTTATAATAATATATATGAACTAATATCTTTTGCCTCTTTCTTATTCTCTATACACTGTCTGTCTATCTCTCTCCCCCCCCCTCTCTCTCTCTCTCCCCCCCTCTCTCCCCCCTCTCTCTCTCTCTCTCTCCCCCCCTCTATCTCGCTCTCTGAGAACGATGAACAATACGGAGCTTAGAGTTCGGATTTCATTAGTTTTAAATACTAAAACAATTGCTCAGAGTTGAATATAATATATAGTAATAGAAACTAAACGACACAATTTTAAATAATCATATTTCAGCTTACAACCATTGAAGTCGACCACAAACAAGGAACACTTTGAACAAACTCACCTTCATTTATACTCCTCGATCAGGAAACATAAATATAAATCGAAGCGTCTCAACGGTTGCATCTCCAATAGTCCATAAAACAAACTCAAGAGACTCTCTTTTTTTAAATATTAAAGAGAAAGAATGCCATTCGTCTTTATAAATATATTATTAGCCGCGTCGCTTCATCAGTCAGTTTTGATTCGGATGCTGTGATAAACACACCGGGGACTGTACCGCCTCCCCCGATACCATTTATCTTTCTTAGGCGGACATTTTCCACTTTGATCAGGTCTATGTGTGTTCACGATACGTGCGCTGCGTGCGAGATATTTCTTTAACAACTCTATAACCTTGTTTAAGACTGTCCATTTACTTTTTGTATACATTATTAATAACATTTTGGGGGTTATTGGTTATACTGGAGTTATACAGAAGTCGTTGGGGGAAGATGGGAAGTGTTCTTTAAGATTCAACGACCTTGTTTTACCACCCGAACGTTTTTCTCTGCACCTGTAAAACCTGATTGAGCTAATTATTATTACCATAACCCTGAGTACAAACTCCTTATTTCCATCGCAACCTTACCTTTTGTCTGTCTGTCTATTTGTTTGCTTTACCGGGCTAACCTCTGGAGCAGTTGCATCAATTTTGACTAGACTTTCATTTGCATGTAGAGGACTTTTCAGATATTATTCTAGGTTACTTTTTATCCTGGTAATTTTTAGTTTTCCAATTAAAAAATGTTAAATCATGGGCAAAATTATGAGTTTTGCGAATGGACGTGAGACGCGATTATTATAAATAAAACAATAGATTTTTATCAAAAGCTCAACACTTTGACAAGATCTTCTGTGTTTTAATGTAGGCTACTCTGGTTATCTTGGTTCAACCGTTAGAAACCACCTAGGTTTTTCGCATTTAACCGCCCCCCCCCCCCCAAAAAAAAATCAACCGTTAGATATACTCGTATATCAAAACAGTATTCATTAATGTAAAATGTTATTTCTCATAGCTGCACCTTAAAATATATTCTGTAATTTTTATGTTTATTTATAATTATTATGAGTAACAAACTATCGGGAAACGCAATGTTTAGAGTTTATTTGTCCATAGCTAATAATTTACGTAGGACTAAAAGGGATACATAAATCGATTTGGGCAAAACTAACGTTGCATTTTTGTTATATGAAACAAGGATTGCGATTTGTTTTTTATCGTGTAATGAAAAAGCACAATATTTACCCGATAGTCCTTTTATTTATTTAATCACATCTGTCAGCGAAGTCTCAGGTACCAGCTAGTTTTCAATATTTCTATTTGCGTCCGTTCTTATTAACACTTACAATACTTATTCAAATGTTTTGTCCATTATACTCAGCTCATAGTAACTAATGTATAACTCATAACTGTTATACATTATAATACCTTCAACAGAGCATTTTGTAAAATAAAAACAGTGTGATATAAATCAATTCATTTAACCAAACATTTCATTTGTCTAATGTGTTTTTACTTACCTTCTTAAATGCGAGATTAAAAAAAACTTTTTAAACAATTAATATTCAGAACAAATTTTAGTTATTCTCGGAAAATCGGAAACCCGAGTAAAGTACTAATAATTCTACACTCATTAAAGTAATGTTAATGAGGTGAAGAAAAGCAGTTTCGTCCATGATGACACCGATATTTTTAGGTTATATAGTTGAATTATTATTTCGTAGAAAGCGGACTTATGGCTCAAATTTCAGATGAATTTACCGGCTTGTGTATTTTTGTATTTTAATCGGAACGAATAAATGAATAAAAAGTGCTTTTATTAAGACCCGATGAAAAATAAAAAAATCATAAGAATATACAATTTTTGTTTGCCGAAGTCTAAAGATCGTCAGCCAGGTTATCACCAACATAAGTTAAGGAATGCTTTTCTGTCTTAAAAATAATTGTAAATCTAAAAAGGAAGAAAAAAATACAAAAATACCACCTCACGTAAATTGTGTAGCCTACATTTCCAGTCACATGACTCACATCAAATTTAAGATTAAGATGAATACTCACATTAATCTTCCAAATTAAATTTAACACTTTTTCCTCACCATTATCATATTTCCAATTAATCAATTAACTGTTTATTATTATTTTCCTCTATTTTGATTATTATTATCTTTCGGCTGTCGTACTTTTTCACAAAATGAATGTATCAAAGTTTTTTACATAATTCACATTAACCTCGGAGACCCCGATATTAATACAGAGATCTATTTATAGACTAATACATAATAACGACATTAAATAAAGAACTTTACACAGAATTAAAGTTATTTTCTTTAAATCATCTTTTGTTTCCCCTTATATGGTTATTAGAGTTACAAGTTAAATTTTGTAATGGTAACGGCTATCAATGGTCATCTATAGGCAAAAACATCTCTCAAATTTTTGGGCAGGCAGCGCCAATCCTTGCCTTTAAAAGAAGATTCAAATTCCGTTTGTGTTAATATTGTTTAAGTATGGGACACACAGCTGTAAAGTGAGAAACTTTTTCATTTTAAACTAGATTAGACACGGAACAGAGATAGTTTCTACTCGCAATCAAGGGTTTGTAATTCAAATGAATGACTTTAGATCTGGCTTTTATAATCTATTGTTGACATATCAAGTTTTCTTTCAAATACATTTTATTTCTTTCATTCAGTCAAGGGCACGGTACAGAGTTTGGTATTTTGCGATCCTTGTTCTCATAAACTATGTTATCTACTATATTAGCCTTCCCACACAGTCCTTCCGATGCTTCAACACATTTGTAAATGTGAATTTTAACAGAAATGCATTTAAATTAATTTTGCAGTTTTAGTTAGGAATAATGACTTTCCAAAATTATTGTTTACATCCAATATGGTAGACGCCATTTATTAGTCTTGTTAAGATTTGTATCAAGTTAAATTCGTGGTGTAAAGAATTTAAATATCCCCGAACACTCTGGTTCCCTTTTGTGAGTTTGTTCCTTGAATCAAGACAAACCAATTTCACAATACAAACAAGGGTCTAGGGTGTTTACTTTCTCGTTTGTCTGTCTGTATGTTTTTTTACACAAAATAATTCATATCTAGAGAACGGTTTGACCAATTGATTTAAAACTTGATATGAACAAAACTTGTTATACTAAACAATGAATTCTTTTAAGACAAGTAAGCGATTAAATCGAAAAATGCATTTAAAAATGGCAGCTGTTTGAAAATGTCAAACCTTAATTACCTAAAACCTGTACATTTAAACAAAAAAAATCATGAAATATTTTTTGCAGCCTTTTTTCCCTCAATTGGCTGGTGTCACTATCTACACATCGGTGAAGGATAATAGCACAGAGGATATAAGTAATACCTAGTTAAGTATAATAATTGGTTTGTTCAACACGGTATCCTATACCAATACAGTGAACACAAAGGTACAATAGGATACGTATGCTGTTACTACAAACAAATAGTGTAATACATATTTTAAATTGTTCATTAAACCACTTTTAATCTTTAAATACTAAAATCAAAGTAATTATTAATGTTTTGATTGTCCTTTACTTTGAAACGATGCAAGATACTAAGGTCAAGTTTGCGTCATACTGTTTCTATTTTAATAAGCTTTACAATAACCTGCATTACATGACCTACATTTACATTCGAAATTATTAACCAAACTTAACTATAGTGTCAAGTATATAAAAAAATGTGTAATTTTATGCAACACAAGATAAAAACACAGTTTTGTTAACTTATTTTCAGTAACAAAATTATGAAATGAGTTAAAAGGACTTTATATACACCCTGTATATTGTTTAAATATTTAAATAGATTCGGTACCACTAGGAAAGTCATTACGTGGTAGGTGCAGCTAGTTGCGGGGATTTCTAAAAATTGGTAGTGGTAAAGTTTTAGGAATCGTAATAAAATCGGTATGTTTATAAATAATAATGAACAAGATTAATTAGTGAGAATATAGTATGTCAAGTATAATAAAATAGCAGTATATATAGCAAAATGAAATGTGTTAGTTGTTGTACCTATACGAAGACGACATGGTTGTTGAAACGCGTTCAATCAACGCGTAATCTTAAAAAAAACTATTTTGTAAACGTAAACTAAAAATACTTACAAAGAAATCAAACTATTTGAAATATAGGATGTGTTTCGTCTTCTTACGAGAAATCCTATCGTTTAATTTCTATTTAGTTTGTATCGTTTAGGAAAAATCATAGATTTATCAAACAATTTTGAAACGATTTTCGTTAAGTAAAACTGAACCGTAATAAATGTTGTTAAATTTTAAAGATAGTTATAAATTAAATTAGTAAACCTTTTGAAGTAGTCGCAGTTAAAAATAAAGGTTTTCTGCAAACTTAAACTTGGTTAATGATAAATTGTCCTTCGCGAATTCACTAATTATTGTGTAAAATCAGGGAAACTTCCACATTATGCTACAATTAAACCGATCCTATGACTTAATAGACTAAATTACTCCGGGATAATTTACGGTTTCATTGTCTACTTCCGTCATGTTCTTGTTTTATTTTTATGAAGATCGAGTGGGATCTTCACAATATTTTGCAGAATTTCACAAAAATTCCAAAGATTCTTTCCAACCTTTGACTTCTCTTTGAAGAAATAAGAACTACCCAAATGATCGCTAAACTCACCAACCCAGGTGGTGATCCATGGCGAAACCTATGCAAGCAGATTATTTTATACTCTGATATTTTCACGGAAATGACGATTGTGCGGTGACCCATAGCCTACGTAGCTAATGTACGAGAGATATCGAAATAGACCAACCCCAATAATTCGAATGATAATAATGATGTCAGTGCAGTATCAGTAGGTCTATATTTCTAAATTAACAGAAGTTCAAATAATTATAAAATTAGATTAAAATATACTTATTATGCTTATCGCCATTCCGACTATTGTTATATATAAAATATAATTACAACTTACTGTCGTCAATAGTCAATTGTCGTATAAATTCTTCAAACGACGAGTACAGAAGTACAGTGTACAGTGCGAGACAGTGGGCCCACGAGACATGTGATTTCTTAATAGTAAATTTTTTTGTGTGTTTTTTATAATTTATTCTGAATGTTTGTGTGTAAATGTGTATATGATGTGTGACAACGGATTAATTCATCCAATAAATTTTAACTTGAAAATGGCAGAATAAGCCGAAACGGCCGTCGTTTGAAGAATTTATACGACAATTGACTATTGACGACGGTAAGTTGTAATTATATTTTATTAAAATATAAATAATGTATGCCAATAGTCCAATCTATTTAGCGATTGTTTAAAATATAGTTTTATGTTTGTATAGACCAAAATTATTTTTAGTCTCAGGAATGAAGTAAGTACAAAGTATTTTAAAAACATATGATATGCATTTTTTACGATTTTCAACCTCAAATCCAAACATATAATATATTTACATTCTCATTTCCAGATATCATACTAAATATCATTTTTCATTTTCTCTTATATTTTGTTTCAAATTTTCATTTTAAATAAAATATCCATTTTATGTATAACTAGATATATGGCATTAAATCAGATTTTTCCTGTCACATTCAATGAGTTGTTCATCGTTCATTGTAAACAAACAAAAAATCGTATCCAAGAAATTTTGGTGGCCGGATAGTTGGTTACACGGATATCTCGTTAATCTTTTGAGGCCAGGTAGGCCTACCTGAGTTGGAAATTCCAATCCCCGATGACCGTATAGTTCTGCTTCTCCGTAATTGCATCAACACTCTGAACATAATTTAATGCTATAGGCTTATTTATAATGATAATTCTAAAGATGTCACTTAATAACTTTAGATTATTTTACTAATGACTGTATAAAGCTCTTCAAAATGACTCTTATTGCATCATATTCTATGATATTTCAATATTGTATTATATATATAGTAATTCGTATGGTCATATATCTATTACATATATGTATATAGGCCTATGCCTACAAACTGGAAACATACTCTGACTAGAGACTATAAGTAAATACTTCGGGCTATTTATTTTTGTATGGCTGCAATTCTGATTTTACAAAACAACGTACAAAAAACACACTTTAAAAAATGTACAAAAAAACAAAAAGATACAACAAAAATGACGACAGCTTAACCACAGTTGTTTTTAAACACACAAAAATAATTTTAAAAACTACAATCATTTTTGACTGACGAAAAATTATGAAATGACGAAAATAAAATTATTCCTCTACTTTTTGGTGGGTGGTGAAATTAACGGGGTCGTGAGATTATCTGAAGTAGTTTTCATCCCTCGGGGGTGCAAACTAAACCAAAATTGAGTTCAAGTTCGGGGAAAACAGATAAAATCAGCTGAAATGAAAGATTATTTTCTTTCTCGTTATTTTGATGAACATATTTTAAGAGCTGTTGTAGAACATTTTTAATCCCCTTAGAGGGTGAAACCATCAATAAATGTATAATAAATCGAAAAGTTTGTTAACAAATTAAATTTAGGGATGCACGAAAGGTTTCATCAAAAAATGTAAGTGCAGAAATGTATGCCTGCGTTGCAGCTATTTTTGCAAAAGCTGTAAGGGTAAAGATTGTCAGAATAGCGACAAAAGTGGAAACGATCAAATGTAAGGGGCCCCATGACATCTCCTAGAGACCAAGGGTGGAGGAAATTTAATATGATACATACTTATAATTAGATTAATTTATAATTTTACACAATAATTTTATTTTTTCATTAAACATATTTTAAACGATATGGAGTGTTCTTTTCTAACCTTGTTTTTCAATTTCGCATTCATTTAGGACTGATCCATCCCTTTAAAAGGGTGAAAACGGTATTTCTTAAAGCTAAAACATTATACAAGAAAAGTATTTTAAACTACAAAAAGTTTGCATTCGCACTTATTTCCTCAGTTTCCCTGTATTTTATGGCAATTTAGGGATGGTTCTTACCCCAGATGGTGTCGAAACTATACGAATCCATTTTGAGATCTCCACCACTTGGACACCTACCAAAAATTAAATTCATTTTTTTCCGGTATTTTTCGATTTCTTACACATTTAGGGGTGGTTTTATCTAAGGGGGTGAAAAAATTTTCTACTTTTGCTCTCCATAAATGTTCATCAGAAGTACCGAGAAAGAAAGTAGGCTTTCATATCCGCTCATTTGATCTGTTTTTCCTGAACTTGAACGCAATTTGGCGTAGTTTGCAAACTACGTCAGATAATCTCACGACTCCGTTCATTTCACCTTCCACCAAAAAGTAGAGAAAACATTTTATTTTCTGTCATTTCCTAATTTTTCATCATATTAGGGGTGGTTTCACCCCCTACGGCAAACCCTTGTGGTCAATTTCTTGTTCGGTTTCTATGGGGCTACTAAATGTCTAAATGTTAATCATAATTTGTGCATTCCATAGCATTATTTGGAGGTGTCATAAACGTTGTTGTGAAACAACCTATACAAATTGTGTTTTTTGCATTTTTAGGGGTGACGTCTTGATTTTAGAGCCACAGGACCCCAATTTTCGGAATCAGCGATACAAAAAATATAAAGTACAAGCGGTCTGGTCCGGGAGGCATTTTCTGAGGCCATAACCCGCGTTTTAAATGGAATAGTATAGTGTATAATGATAACTTTAAGCTCAATGATGATGTTAATAATGAGGATGATTTAAAACCGACTCAGCAACAAATTAGCAAACTCTACTATCAGTTAATATTTCCAATGGAATATTAAGGGAGTACTCACTTCCCTTGCTCAGCTAGTAAATCTCTCGCTCATCACATATGTTTACTTTCCTCGTCTCAGTCTGTCATTGTCTTTTTCACTCGTTACGCCCACCTTTAAATTGTCATTACATTCTAATACAATAGAAAGTTTATATAAACGTATTCATTTATTTCTAAATGGCTCCCCATTTCAGAATCACCAAATAGTTTGGATATAGCATTAAGAAATTGACCCTTTAAGGTTAGGTCTTATAGCAGGCAGTTACATAAAACACTTTCCCCCTAAAGTCGACATCAGTTTTATTACTTTTATATATCTGCTCTCTTGGTCGTTTGGGTTTCGCGTTATCCTACTGAGGGACGGACTTGAAAGAAGCGATATTTTTGGGGGTTTGATAAAAATGAAATACTGACATTTTTATTTCTCTAATTCCCGTTTGGATGTGGCGAATCGTCTGTTTTGACAGAGTGTTTGTGGAAACATTGCGGCGAGAATGATCGTTCGTTATGAGTTTTACAATAAATCTACAAAGATAAATATATTTAGAAACGTAGTGATAAGATTTCTGATAATAACCTTTTTAGGGATTTTCATAATATTGTAATGTTACTTTTTTGCATTTAACGTACATTCTCTCACCGTGGCTAATAAAGGGCTGGGAGAATTTGAACCTAAACTATAGAGAATTGAAAACCCGTTATAATGCCAACTGTCATATTGTCGGACTATATTCCTTAACCTCAAATTGTGAGTAATATACCAGAAATTAGATTCATGTTATGGTGGGTGCAATTTTAAGCTACGGTTTATATGAAGTTATATGTAAGTACCTTCTAAATCAGTGACCGACTTTAGCCTCACCAAGTGCATGTAAACAAATAAACTCTCAATCAGCTAAGTTAGTATCTTTCAAACTGCGTAGAGAGTGTTAACATTATATACTTATTTTAAATTTAACAAAAATTGATTGCTTACAACCCGAGAATTTATAGTTTAAAAATAAGGTATCTTGTATTCTTGAGATTAACTTTATCTGTTTTTTTTTTTTTTTTTTTTTTTTTTTTTTTGAGACAGGTTCTCATTACTAAATTATACTATTATCTATACATACAAAAGGATTTGTCCTGACTGAATGACTGACTGATACAGAATAAACGTGAGCATAAACTATTTAAGATACAAATACGAAAATTCAAAAATAATTTTACTTTCTCATTATACTATAGTATAAAGAAAGAATAATGATCGAAAAAAAAACGATGTTGAGATTTTTGTTTAAATATCCGTTTTGGGATTCCCCGAGTCCTAAAAATGTTTTTTACAAAACCTCTGCCTGTATATGTATGTATACAAAGCTAGAGAGAAAACTATTTGATCGATTTCGAACAAATTTGCAAA
>JAGFPH010000008.1:1882622-1902654 GCA_018207615.1 Philaenus spumarius
TTTACGTTAATCATATACTTGAAAGCGTTTAGATTTATTACCACAGCAACCAAATTGGCAAATTTACAATCAAGTAATTTTTTTTCATATCCGACAGTTTATTTTTGTTAGTTAACAGCAAACCCAAACAAAAATGGGTACTATATCATAACTTAAACAAATATCACTATCAAAATTATGCCAACGTTACTATTTACTATGCTTATTTGAGCAGTTTGAAAAAATATATTCCTCTACCTTGTCACATTTTGGTCATATTTTATAATTTGAAACTTCCCTTGCTTCTATTTAAATATAAAAATCGTTAGTCCCGTGAAAACATCATAATATAAGATAATCTGTTTGCATTTTTGCTGCGCATTTGTTGGGTATTTTAGTAAAAAAAGTTTAACTTTGCAGTATAACTCACTATAGCTCAACCATTTATACAGCTATTTTTATTGTTATATACTTATTTAATTTTAAACTTAAGCTCCAGTAAATCTCATTCTGAAATCTCTTATTTGTTAAAATTTTATATTCTGCTTGATCCACTGAATGTTTAAATGTAAATGAAAATCTCTTCAGAGTTTCAAAACATTTCAATAATTCCTTTTTGTAAATAATCTTCTAAGGGACGTTGCCTGTTCTGCCTCGTGCAGTCAAAAAGCGATCGTTCAGTCTCTGGAGGGCAGTGATGTGTTCTTTTATTTTCTGGAAAATATTGAATTCGTTTTCATTCTGAATGCCCCAAAGGACAACACAGATAGGGGACAGCCTGTGTTTTTTGTAGATACGTAAACAGATTTGTTCAACTCGTTCTATTCAGAATCTGTACAAAAATGCAATCCAGACGAAAGAATAGTACCTAGTCCAGCATAAATATGAAACTGGTAGTTTGTTAATAATATAGGAACAGATCAAGATCCACACAGCTGCAAAAATCTTATTTTTGTATGCTCAATTAATTAGATTAGAACACAGAAAACAATTAGGAAAAACAATAATAACCCCTTTACAAGTTTTTCCATGAAATTGTAAATTTGTTAAAATAAAACAAATTAAACTTCGTTTAAACAAAAATTAATTTTTTAATCCATTCAATTACTTAAAAACAATAAAACATGGGGACTATTTTTTGTATTTACTAACTATACATTAGAGTTATCTGTATAATTAACTGTAGTATGCATAAAATACCAGTAGTTGAAGAAAAAAAATAAGACAGTCGTTAATAATGTCCTTTCCAACTCGAGGTTGACTGTGATCACTGAGTTTAATGCATTTACTACGCCACAACCTTAAAAGATTTCATAACAATCGGTAGTCAACGCTATTCCAATTAATTGTTTTCAAAAATTTCAAACTAATGCAGATGGGTTGCCAGCTTAAACGAACATAACACGACTCCCAACTGGACTGTAACTTGCATTACCGTATTGGAGGGTGACAAAGTAGCAAGCTAGGCGATGTACTAACTGATTACGTCTATTACAAATTAAATAATAAAGCTTCTTTTACCTCTTCAGAATTTAAAAAAAAACGACTGTACGTTGAATCCGGACCCTGAAAAACAAAAACAATTCTATCTCTCTAATTATCTCTTTGTTTGTTTTCCAGTTTGCTTTTTATCTTACGCATTTCCATTCCCAGAGAGAAGTAATTACATTATGTTATCTCCCTTGGGCGTAAGGGATCATCTCACATGTCACCGCGGGATGGTATTTGGAAACGCATGTCAAAAAATAATAAAATTATATCAACTCCAAACACAGGTGGCTAAACCTAAATATGACGGCTTTTCTGTTTGGTGATGGATTAAATAATATTTCCACGAAAATAAGTTGTATTATTTCTGTATGTATTTTTAGGTATAGTGAGGATAGAAATCAGGTTTTGTAGAGATTGCCTAGGAAATATCCCAGTTCGTAACTTTGTTATTATCATACAAATTTATCTTTATTAGTTTATTCAGTGTACAGATAGTACATTTAACTACTATCTGTACTACCCAGATATTATCAGATAGTACGGTACTTCCCCTAAAATTGTATGCATTACTAAGTTTTCTCTTTAACTCTAGGAAGAAAACATCAACTGATTGCCAATTGTTGACAGATTTATAATCAATAGTTTATAGTTTGTTATGGAAGAAAATGTCTTTCTTATTTTGTCTTCATTGTATCTTTCCTTAAATTAATTCCTCTATAACTTTAGAAACAAAATATCAACTGGTAACCAATTGTTGTCAGCTTTATAATCGTCTTCTAGACCCGGCAATGCTTACCTATCGCTTGATTTAATTTTTGTTCCATTTTAAATCTTTGACTTAAGTATCGAGTTATTGCAAATGATTTTTGTTTCATTTAAGAATAATATTATACAAATTTAGATGTATGGTTTGTAGGAAATTATTGCAATTTATTTGTATTGTACACAACCCCATTTCAACCCCTTAGACTGTTGTAATTAATTGTAACGTATAAACACTCCTAGTAATGATAGACCTATGGATAAACTGTGAAATTTTTAGTGAAATAGGTCGAACAGTTTTTGAGTCAATAGGACAAAGAAAAAAGAAAGAATCATTTATTGTCATATAGAGATATAAAGAATACTAACATGTTTTGAATCTATGCGGTGTTTCTGCAAACCCTAGATTTAGATCATAACGTGATTAGATTATTAAATTAAATCCCCCCCCTGTTCTCAAGAAAGAAGCAACCCTTACGTATCGCATCTGTATTCTGAATAGCTTATTTAATATTTGATCTCTGAAAGAATTTCCTCTTTCCATTCGTCTGTTTATTTATATTGAATACAAAGTATTTTGACCGGTGAATGAAATGCTTGTGGCTTTGAGGGTTGTTTTCAAGGGAAGTATAAGCTACTACTCTGTACATCCCCTATTCAAGGGAAAGGTTTCACTTACCTGCTTTCCTGCCGTTGCCCTTTTCAACAGCTTTCTTAAGAAAACCACACAAATATTTACTTCACGGTGGAAGTGCCACGGATTCCTTTGTAGCACATCATTATTTGAAGTCTGCATTCATGGTCCAGTAAAAATACTATCTAAACTCCACAAGATGCTAGTTTAATTTCTTAGTTTGGCGTATTATATAATTAAGTAAATAGGTAATTAGGTCAACATTTCTGAATACTAAACATTTTAATAATAAATATAACGGCTTTTATTGGTTTATAGCTTAAGAAATATTAAGATTAACATGAAAAGAAAATATAAGAAATACTAGGATTACCACGAAAAGAAAATATAAGAAATACTAAGAAAATCAAACTGCTACGAAAACTACCCTAAGACACTTTTTTTATTTCTTAAACTATACTTTACAATTATTATAAAGTTAAAAGCAACTATAACACGTATCCTTTGAAAAAATAAACACCACGAACTCAAATGCAAGCAGAAAGAAAACCATTTCCTTTTGCATATTTACTGAAACATTGAAAACGAACTGACCAATTTTCTCCGGAAATTTATAGTCGTTCCCCGACTGAATAGAATTTACTGCCCGCAAACAAGACTCAGATCAGAATCTATCTTCGGTTAACATTTCTTAAGCTCGTAAATTTGTCTCCAGCGATGGCCCAATCTTCCGGTCTCTTACATAGTGTATCGGGATTGCCGAATAATGGAGACGAATATTCACTGTTTACCATAAGACGTGACGCGACTAGGCAAAGGCCTTCTTAAACTTTGATAGAATTAGTTAAATCGTGTTTGTGCGTACGTGAGGCCACACATTGATGTCTGGTAAGTGTGTTCGTTTACATTGCTTTTAGCGGATTAGTTAAAGATTTTAAATTCTAAACGTGAGTGTTTAGCAATGTCGGTAGACTCCGGGGAGTCATAAAAAGGAAGGTATTTTCTTTGGGTTTTAATGTATTTCACCATTCAGGTCGGACGGAATACTGAAAAATAACCAAGCCAGTGACAAACACGCAGAAAAGAAGAAATCAATTGTTATTTTTCATTTACTGAATTTGTTATTTAGGAGAGAAATATTAATTTAAAAAACTTTTAGATTCATTAGTGTATCCAT
Organism: Philaenus spumarius; assembly: GCA_018207615.1. Lineage (NCBI taxonomy): Eukaryota > Metazoa > Arthropoda > Insecta > Hemiptera > Aphrophoridae > Philaenus > Philaenus spumarius. The sequence continues at coordinate 1,886,666 of JAGFPH010000008.1, forward strand.
TTTTCTTAAGCCCACTCCAAAAAATATAATTGTAAAATATATCCAGCTTCGACTGTCCGAAACTTTACAGGGATTTTTGTCAGCTGAAATTTTTTTTTATCCTTCAATTTTAGTTCTTTGCCAATGTTTCTGTTACCTTTTGAGGTACATACAAAGTAAAAATCTGTTCTGTTTGTTATTAACAAGTACATTTTTTGGTCCCCTATAACTGGTTTTTAAAATTAGATGTTTTTGAAATATTTGACATTAAACATATTAAAAGGCCGCCATTTTCAAAATATAAAAACTGTCTGATTTTCCGTACAGTGATCAGACAAATAGGTAACGCAACAAATAGGTATAAAAAGTTTGAGCTAAATATATTTTCTACTTGAAAAAATATTAATAGTATTTTGTAAAAAACAAAAACAAAATGGCAAATAGCTCGAAAACAAAGCATTTCAGGACCTATGTTTATATGAACTTTTTTCTTTGGTTTTGTAAGTTTAATCATGTACATCATGTTTTTACCATAATTTTGAATCACTCGTGTTACAACAATATATAAGGTGTATTTTTTAATTATGCCACCATTGGTATCTTGTAAACTATAAATCTGACAATAAACTTTAAATGGGGAACCGTTCCTTGTTTTTTGAGGAATTAAAAAATATGTTGTTAAAATATTTTTAAATGGCTGCCATTTTCCAATATGACGGTTAACTTTCAAATGTCTTATGGAACACCTTATGTTTTATGACGATTTCGGATTTTACAAGTTATTTTAAGACATGTTTGTTCTTGGTGTTTTATTGATGTGACTAATCGTTTAAAGGTTACAGGGGTATACATTTTTTTAACACCATAACTGAGTGGAAAATATTTTTTATGGAAACGTTTTGAACCAATGAAAATGCTCTTAATATTAATAAAGCATTGTTTAGACAAACAAATAACTTTTTAAAATCAACAAATATGGTTTTTGTTATTTTTTAAGACCATAGTTCAAACTATAGGGAAAACTATTCAATAAAGCCAAAACGTACTGGAGGTATGCTTTTATTTATTAACAAATTTACTTGTGTTTCTATGAAGGGATATTTTGAAATAGTTTCCCCAACATGTGTTTAGTGTGCGTCAATTGGTGAAATCACATTTACAATAACAAATTCACAACACAAACACATAATTCGAGCATTTTTAATGTTTTAGTCGGTTACGCGAGCTGTAAAGTTATGAAATGTTTTATAAGGATTGGAAATCTAAATAACTATACGTTGTATTATTCAACCAGAAGTAGATCAACACTGCAATTAAAACGGCCACAAGTAAACCTAAAAATATAAAATTTGTAACCAATTCGCTTGAGAACGGAACACAAGATTCGTAACTTTTTTGAACTTCCGTAAAGAGTTGGCTGATCAAACACGAAGTAATTGACGACCTAATATGTGTAACTAAGTCATTTATAATTTATTAGTTTTTCTACAGTGTTGTTCTTATTGTTGTATTTTCATTTCTGTTACTAACCAAGTGATTTTAAATTTATTATATTTGTATAGTTATGTTTTATTTAGTTATAATTATTTGTACCTGTGCTTTTATTGTTAGTGTTTTTCTCTGCCCATTTGTTTGTATTGATTGTCCTCTTGCCTCAGCAAGCAGCACAAGTCAGTTTGACTATATGTGTAAAAAGTAGGGCAAACTATTGTTTTTTTTTTATTATTATTTAAGTTTACATCATAAAATTTTTTGTTTATAATTTGTTAAATGCACTTACCTTCGGTTACAGGGAAAGATGGTTAGCTATTTTCTAGAAAATAAGATATATGATTAATTATACATAAAACATTATTATTATTATTAATACAGTCGTGTATATAAGAAACCAGTTACTGGTCATCGATTTACCTGAGCTGTAAGCTGCTCGACCGCTTTAATCTAACTACCATAAATGAAGAAGTACCATCAAACCACAAACAAAATTGTAATAATAAATAAACGAATTATATAATACAAAGTAGAAAAATTCAACGCTTTAAAGTTGAAAGTTAAAGTTAAAGTTTTCCCAATGTAGAGGAAACTTTCTCAGATTATCCAATTTTTGTGGTCGTTTGTTTTGTTTCTGAATTATTTTAATTTTATTCTGTCTAAATAAAAACTAAAACTATATCAATTTCACAAATTGTTGATTGAAACCATAACATATAGATTTTATTTTCGAAATTCGCTAAACTTATATCAGCGGTTCGGCTGCTTGATCGAATTATTATTCTTTAATAGTACGATCATATCAGAACCATATTGCATAAAACTATTTGATGCGCTTTGTGGGACATAACCAGGTATTACAATTTTATTTTAATCGAGTTTTACTTTAAATAAATGAACCTTAAAGATTCATGAAACTATTAATTATTTTACAATTGCATACACATACACCAGAAAACTAGAACATCAAAACAACTCATATCTAAAGTTTTCTCAAGTCTTGAAAATAGAACGCGTTTGTGTTTAGTATTTCTTTCACAATTCTCGCCACACATGAAGCATTTATTTGAATGATGTGTTTTGACTCGGATTATATTTAGTTGAAAACAACCTTTACCTAACCCCGTCTGACAGACAGGACGCACCACGTTTTGTCAGTTGTAGCGTGTAAGTTGTCATTTTGTCATCCGAAGGACAAGAGAATCTCTCGCCATCAATCATATTTGCAGCAGGGGACCACTCTAGCCGAGAAACGTAATTGATTTGATTTTCTTGTCACTTTCGCAGGACATTTCAAAACCGCGTGAACGCAGGTAGGTTCCATCTGCTCGTGGTTTTAGGTTGTGTAACTATTGTGTAATTCAGTTTATGTATTAGAGAAACATAAATGTTAAACTATGGTTTACTGAATATTTGCATGCAGAATATATAAACAATTCTCTACGGTTCAATATTTAATTGTACAGCCATATGCATAGAAAAATGTAGATTTATAAATATTTTCTGGTGTCAAATATTATTTTTAAATTGTCGGATTAATTTACTTTAGTTAAAATAATGTTTTCTTGTTTAAACATTTTTTTATTAAAATCTTGTTTAAAATTTAACCCCGTCACATATATCAACTTTCGCCCAACTATACAAACATGAATTTCAACCGGAACCTTCAACGTTGGAGACTTTACGCTCCACCACCTATGCATGACTGTAGAAATTATTGTGGATGTAAGGGGCAGCTTCAGGTAACTTTTTATTCCTGTATGGATTATTTTACTGTAGCAATGATTCATAATATATTTAAAACAGAAATATTTGTATGATTGCTTTTCTATTACTGCTTAACTCGAAAAACATATATACAATTTTAATAAAACAGTCACTAATGCTACAAGTGTGACAGGTACCCTCCACATTGTATAATAATTAATTACAATCATATATTATTAACAATCACTGTATCACTTTGTGATATTGGTCGGGCTAAATAATTTCTTGCACACAAACAATAGCTGATGTCACAGTTTATAGTTAAAGGTGAAGGGGAGGGGAGCCAGCTTGATGCTAAGTTAGTCTGTTAGTAACCTTGGTCTAGAGCAGACTCCACACCACACAAGGTTGCCTTTGCCTTCATTAGCGTAGTTATAAGTTCGGGCAAGCAAAGGGATTAGATTGTTTTGCTTTAATAAACACCTTGAAGCAAAACAACCATTTTGTCACATTATTGATGAACCTTCTAACCCACAAAACCATCCTGACAAAGTCCGAATTCTCGCACGAGAGCGGAAAGACACATCCTACAAGGAGCCATCTCCCGGGAACCGCAAGGGTAACCGACAGCAAGGAGCCCTTCACAGTCATTGCTGTCTGAGTAACATTGATTAATCGAGACTGTTTTTATACGGCTGACAAAATCACAGTATACATTTCTGTGCTGTTAAATATAAACCAAAACTGTATTGAAAAGTCTCGGGATCACTGAATTTGTTATAGGTTAATAAATTACCTAGTATAGGAAAGTTTGTATAAGTATGTATTAGTAATGCGCTGATGAGCAATGGCGAGATGTTTTAGTCGATTGTATCGATTGTTCAAATATCTCGAGTCCACTCGATTGTTCCCCCACCCTCGTATTATACCGTATAGGCCAATAGCAATTGTAAGTAAACCAAGTCATTCGGACTGATTGTTTTCCGAGTCGAGCAATCGCAACAAATACCTGATAATTCATTGCTATCAAGCCGATGTGTTTTGATTAGAACTATCAGTTTTTGTTAATATTAAGGGACTCGATAAGTAGTAAAAGTGGAATTAATGTGTTTTGTAACAAATAACATTCTATAAAATTAAACTTAATGTTCATTAATCATTAAACACAATAACGTGCGAGTTCATACAAAACGACCGGCTAAACAAGAAACTTTTGCATTAAAAAAATAACCTAGAATTTCAACGTTTGAGATTACAGTATATTGCTATTACCTAAGTACAGTAGTAATAGACGTATTTAATAAACATGATTGTAATATATGAATTACAAATGCTAAGAAGGTCAGTACAATTCGACAGGTAAACAGTCTGTAAGTAAACATGAGCTAACCCATAAAAGCAAATTACGTCCAGTGTGCAATAGCCAGTAGCAGAGTTTTGGATACGAGTTGGCACCCCGCATTGGTTTTATTGGTTTCAAGGTCCTGCTATCTACTAACGCTTCCTGAAGGACTTGACTAGTGGTTGCATGTTGAATCTGGATAATTCAGTTGTTAAATCGTTAGAACGGAAAACCAGTAGTCTTTTCAAATTGGCTTGGATATATGTTTTTTTTAGCTAATTCCCATAGGAAAGATGAGCTATTGGAGTTAATTTTGAGCATCTTCAAAACAGAGCCAACTACCCTGGAAAGTTTATACGACATGGATGACAAACTATTGCAGTGACACTTATGGTGATACCTAAGGTCGGAAGTGGTCAATAAACACCGATCATGGTACCCAGAACACGTTTTGGGCTGTCATTAAAATTGTTATACATATATGATCGTTCGCTCTATAACAGCCACATTATACGTCCGTTTTGGTCCTGTACACCCTTTGGTTTTTTAAGTCGATCGGATGAGTTCGTAAGCCAAAATATCAAACTACCAGAAGAACGTTTTGACCGAAAGTAACTTGTTTTAAAAGATTTTGTATACCAAATTTGTTTTTTGATTTTAACTAAGAAAATACATAAAGGATTTTATTCTGTACAATTTATTTTGTTACACGACCCTAAAGCCCATCTGATTCCCCTAAAATCAATCTAAAATACCATAAATGCACTCGTTTAAAATTACCAACTGACGGGAAATAAACTCGCAAAGTAAATTTGTCTGCTGCGGTCGAAGCTAAGCAGTCCATATTCCGAGCCGCAAGATCGAGGTGCAAATACTCAAAGAGAGCTTTTCCGCTACGAGCGGAACGAAAAAAAACGTGAGCCGGGGCTAAAGAGTGATGTGAAAACTAATACTACTTATATATTTCGTACACGTATATTCAGTGACTTTGAGAGTAGACCAAAATTTCCAATAGTTGGTTGGAACCCTTAATCATATAAACTTATTTTTTTTAAATGCGCTCAACTTGCGTCAGCGGTTCAGTTGCGAGATTGAATTATTTTACGTGAAATTGAAACTATTAAAACTGAAAAAGTAATATTTGTGGTAGTAATAATTTTTTTCACCAAACAACTTTTTTGAGCCTGAAACTTTTTTGCCATTTCCATTTCAAAGTAATTTATTAATTCTGAGATACACTTTCAACTAGAAAACTAAAATAACCAACCATATTTTTAATCAAATTAAATAAGACATAATTATATCAAAACTCTAAACCCTTAAACTCTGAATCTCTTAAATACTTTTATCTTTTCGATAAAATATGTAAAGAGATGTTATTGACATTCATACAATCCGAGAATATGAAAAGAAATTACATTGAGAACGTCTAGTCTAAGAGGGCAATTTAAATATTTTGTATTCCCTAATTATTCCGCATACAAAACTAAATTTCCCTCGTTTAATTTAACGTCGTCAACGGGGAATTTCTTTTAATCTTTATTCCTCCACTGAGGGGTAGAAAAAAATATGAAGTTTTCATCTTATTGTCAAACAGGAGAAACGAGACTTACTATATTTGACTTCTTCCCTTTCTGAAGAAAGATCATCCAATTTCTTGCTTTGAAAAGAGCAAAACGCCCAGTCTCTCGGAATGACATGAATAATACTTTGACAATAGGATGAGCTACCTTTCCTACATCCCTTACTTTTGTCAAGAAGTCAAAACTGCACAATAATCCCTAACAGGGCGATATCAGCTGTCTCTTGTCAAACTTAGTACAGTCGTTGCCAAAACTATTACTTTCATCGCCAATGTTAAATGTTGTCGTATCTTTTTAATTAAAACCCTTGTAATTTAACGTCTATAATTAAATATACTATATCGGTTAGTTGAAATGCATATATTTAAATAAGTAAACCTAACTTGAAAATATGAAACATTATTGTCATCCTTAGAAACATTTAATATTTAAAAGGTATAAATTAAGCTAATCAAACATTCTAGTCTCTTTAAGACACTTTAAAAACGTGTTTTTTTAAAGTACCACTTAATAAAAACTTATATTAATCGGGGAAACAACCGACCTCAAAATTGTGTAGAACTTAATAGTTTTCTCAAAGTTATCCAAAGAAAGTTAAGCATTTTTTCAGTGGTTTGGTTTGGACATTGCACATTACATGGTTTAATCAATTTGTTCATAAACATCATTAGTTCTTTTTGTATTTATAATAGGGAGATAATTCACGGCGGATACTAAAATGTTTAACCTTAAACAGTTCCATTAATTATTTTTAATTACATAGGTAACAACCTACTTTTTACTACATCAGTAACACAACTTTGCGTACCTTTTAATCTCTATTGAAACGCTCTCTATAGTTGTCCTTGAACAGATGTTTGTCTCCAGTACTTTCCTCTTCAGTCGTTCTTTAGCATACACATGCGGCAAGGAACCCTCCTCCTCGATATAGCCTAATAGTAGTTAGATCAGTAATAAATTCTGGATTCACACTGACCGCTAGTGTGCTATATGACTTTCCCACAAACAATATACTGAAATCAGGGTACTCTTTATAAGGAATTGACGGACGATTGAGAAAGCTTCACGAATACTTCAGAAAATGTATTTAACATTATGTTGAGAAAACTGGAAGTCAAACAGAAAACAACAGGACACAAAATGGAGAAAATTATTTCTCCAAGGAAAAGTATTTACTTAACAGTTGATTTCATTTCCTCCAATATTTTACTCTAGATATTATTCTTAAAATCCGTGGTGTCCATGTACATGGGATTGTACAAAATAGTTGTATAACTCTGTAATAATAAAACTCTGTGCTAGTATTGTAGTTTCGTTGTAGTTATAGAAAATACCAAGAAATTATGTTTTGAGTTTTTAGGCGATAACTCGGTTCTGTTATGAGCTACGGGAAAAATTAAACCCCGGATTGTTTACTATACAAAATTAACTGTTTTTGTATCATAACACTTTTTTAGAGTTAGCTGTTTTTTAGATATTTGAAATTACATTTTTTAAATGGCTGCCATTTTTAAAGTATACAAAAGACTGTTCTGTTGTTTTGTACAAGAGTAAAAAGTTTACGTAAAAAATATTTAAACCTAAAATTTTAAGTCAATATCGTTTCTATTTTTAAAGATATTAAGTGTTTAGTAAAAATAAACAAACTGGCGGATAATTTTCGGACCTATGTTTAGTGAATTTCCTTTTCTTATTTAATACCCTGGTGAAATTTGAGATGATATTTTCTATACACTCTATGTACAGATGAATTACTCAAACTAACACTTACGATTATGAACGTAAAACAATATTTAAGAGTCAATGTTACGAACGGATTATAATAGTTTTTGAAATTACATTAAAAATAATGTCAACAAAAATATTTAACGTGTATTATATCCTCTTTGAAATACATTTCTGTCCAGATATTTACTATTTTAATATATAATGAATCGAAAGAAATCGATTGTTTATAATATATTCCAGAATGGGTGTTGTTTTAATGTCATTGGTTAAGGGGTGCTATTGTTGATGCGAAGTGGTGGCTGGGGAGATACAGTCTCTAACCACATCCATTCATTCATTACCATATGTTATATAAATGCTTCATTATAGTAAAAGCTTTGTAAATGAACTGGAAATTTATTTTTGCCAGTGCATATTATCTTTAATTAATTTTCAAAATATAAATTACAACCGGAAACACATGCCATTAAATCTTGTTTAAATTATTATTTCATAATAGTACCTATCCCTTCTGTTTATTTGAAATTTTTCGTTCATTTGTGTCCTCCACTTTTAATGTATTTTCTTGCATGTATTATTCATACAAAATATAAATGTATTAATCTTGCATGTATTATTGTAGTAGACTCTATGCGTGTGTAAAATGTTTTATTTTTGAGTTGCCCCGTTATCCTAAAAATAGTTAACTAATCAAAAATTGTTAAATTCTATACTAGTTGTCAAAAAAATAAGTAATATCGTCTTTAAATAGTGTGTCTATCATTTTAAAATAATAATGCTCTAGAACTATTGAAAGGTAAAGCGATTTTGGCTCCTTATAGAATCAATGGTTTGTGTTGGAAAAACTGGTTTTAGAGCGACCTTATATTAAATTATAGTTATTATGAATGATGCATGTTAGATTATATTTATAAATAACCCACATAGGAGGCAATATATATTATTATTTTATACAATTATTAAAAATAAATAAATTTATTACTTAAATTATTAATTTTATTGTAATATATTTTTGTATGTATTTGTTATCAGACACGTATGTCTGACACGCAGCAAAAATAACTATGATTATTTGTTATGTATACTAGTGAGTGGAAAACACATATTTTTATATTGTGGTATTATTATGTACTACATTTATTGGCAGATTTAAACATACCTAAACAAACAGTAAACGACCAACTTTAGTTGTGACTCCAATTATATAGATGAGAGACATACAGTTGTAGCTGGTCAATTTTGATACTTTTGCTTAATGTGTTTTAACATTATTAATATTTTAGTTTGATGACTTTTGTTATCGAAGTCCTTCGTGTGACTTCGTTATGCTGTCCTATGATCGTAATCTCATTTTCAAGTGTATATTAGTACCACTTTGCAGGTCATCATATATTCGTAAAAACACAAACACGTTAAATTCAAAAAGTACACAACACATAATTTATAGAGCTGTACGGTTTTACTTAGTTCGTGTAACCCATAGCCTCGTCTATTGTAAACTGAACTAAGCACCCTAATTTGTACGGTAGTTATTGGCCAGTTTTATCTCAATTTCAGGATAACCACACAAATTTCGACGCCAAATTGACACCTTTTCATTATTAAAGGGCGCTATTAAAGAATTCAAAATTTACAAATAATTCAGACAAAATCCAAATAATAAATTAAGTGATCAGCTGTAATTTCAGTTCAATGACTTATATATGATAGAGCCTTCGATTATCAAGATATAACTGGCCAATAATGGATGATCCTAATATTATTAGCCAATTTTGAAGTAGAATTTATTTGGTTAAAGAGTTCAAAATTCCTAAGCACTCATTTTTTTATGTAAAAATTACTATACACACTTGCAATTGTTTCTTTATTAACTTACTTAAAATCAACTTGATCAATTCATGTCCACCGATAACTTATTTGATTTATGATTGGATTTCGGTGTGTTACCATCTCAACAGCAATACCTACAAACCTATATTGATCTTTGATTCTATTAAGTGGTTCTAGTTCACAAAGAAAAGGTTAAAAAGTCAAATTAAAATGAATTGTTCAGTTCCTGTCCTTCATAATGCTATTAATTAATCACTTCCCTTGCACAATAACAGGGGATTACGCCCCCGGACTAACCGATAATGATCGATAGCTCTGTATCTCAGACTACCTGAATGCTCCATGCTGTGATGGTATTCCAGCTAATTGTTCGGAAAAAATTCCAAAACTCTAATCCAGACAATAATTTAAAATCTTTAAACGATGTTTGTTTTTCAGACAATGGGCGTTACTAAATGTCGCTGGCAATTTTTGTAGAATGATTATAATTATGAAGTTTTAGAACCTTCAAAAGGGCGGTTCTTTGCCCTTTCTCTGTTTTAATTTATAGGTTAGTTCTTTGTGTTTGTTTAAAAGTGTTTTTTAATTATTGTGATTATGTTTATTGGTACGAAACTCATAAAAACTATGTGAGTCATTCTTCAGAGGTATTTTAATGCTTCTTGTGTTCACTATGCTCTGTTTTAGACTCTAATTTATCAAGTTTTTCTTTCTTTCTGGATGGAATAAGTGGCACGATATTCAATACATGTTATATTTTATTTCAAAGATATATAGCAATAACTAGCAGCAGTACTCGGATTTACACGTTTTTTAAATAAGAACGTCTTCCAAGATCGTTATCTATATATATAAAAGCGAAATACCATTCACTTACTCACTGACTCACTCATCACGATTCCTCAAAAACTACAGAACGAATTGAAATGAAATTTGGTATGTAGCTTCCTCTAGGGCCATAGATGCTCACTAAGAAAGGGTTTAAAAAAATACGTAATTTTAGGGGGGTTTGGGGGGTTCAAAGTTATAAAAAAAAAGTTTATTCAAAACTACCGAACGGATTGGAATGAAATTTGGTATGTAGCTTCCTCTAGGGCCATAAGTGCTTACTAAAAAAGGGTTTTAAAAATTGGAAATTTTAGGAGGGTTTGGGGGGTAAAAATTACTAAATCACGATTTCTCCAAAATTACCGAACAGATTGGAATGAAATTTAGAACGTAGCTTCCTCTAGGGCCATAGACGCTCGCTAAGAAAGGGTTTAAAAAAATTCGAAATTTTAGGGGGAGTTTGGGGGGATCAAAGTTATTAAATCACAATTTCTTAAAAACTACATAACGGATTGGAATTAAATTTGGTATGTAGTTTCCTCTAGGGCCATAGGTGCTCATTAAGAAAGGGTATGAAAAATATCGAAATTTTTGGAGGGGTTTGGGGGGATCAAAATTACTAAAATCATAATTTCAGATCTTTTATTATTATGACAATAGTGATTTTATTATTTAAGATCTATATGTATAAAAGCCAAATACCACTCACTGACTGAACACGTAAAAAGAATACAATTACGTTAAAAAGACTGAAAATAACAACCGCCACGGGCAACGCCGTACTGGTCAGCTAGTCTATATAAATATATAAAATCTAAAAATATTTCCTTTCATTTATCCTTTTAGAAAAATTCAACTAGCTATGTTGCCGTTAAAAACAATAAATGCAGTGGGTAACAGTCATATTTGAATATAAATAGGTAGGCTACTTGGTATCACATTAATTGAATTACAATTCATCTAGAGGTTTTCACCCTCTTTTTATGACAACAATTTCGTAAGTTCATTTAGGCAAAGTTTTTGGATATAGAGACAGTGTATTGAATAGCGTATACTGCTAGTACAAAATCCCATTTATTTCTAGTATTGTAACCATATTTCACATACTGGTTATCAAATCGCAATAAATTTGTTGCAAAATATGGGTCTACAGGATTGTCTATTTTATAACACAATAATTAGCATTATAGTTTATTTGCATTATAAAAACTCTCCTGAAGGATCTGAATGGCTCCAAAGTCGTACAAAATACTTCATTTTCAATGGAATAGACCAAAATAATATGTAATAAGAAGCACATTCGAGCTGACACACTGCTTTAATTTTCTTAAAAGACAAATTGCCCTAGATACTCGAATGCAAAGACTTCAGACTCCTAAAGTAAGCTTACTGTCTAAATGGATACCCAATAATTTTACTGTCGTGAATGTTTTCTTTTCGAATAGATTATGGTTAAGCGGTAAGGTTATGTGTATGGTCTTGTCTTTATTAATTTTAAGAATATTTACATAAAACCAAGTATTTGCAAGTTCCATAGAGTTTTCAATCTGAGAACTAGCGTGTAAAGGTTCTTTGTATGCTAAATTAAGTTAAAGCAACTCTTAATACACCAATTAAGGTTAAATGAAAAGACTTATTTTTTCAGTAAAATAAAAGTAAGCAATTAACAAACTAAAGAAAACAAACTGTTTTGTCTGAGAATATAAACACGTGACCTCACGACGTGGTGTCACCATAAACCTTAGAGGGCTATACTGGATCGTATTGTGCACATTAAAATAAATTAAGAATGTTCAGTAACTTTTTTTAATTAGCTTTAGTTTAGTCGAAATCCCTCAATTTTTTACAAAAACTAACTCCAGAAATAAATAATATATTCAGTTTGGTAAAAGCGTTTTTTATGTTACGATTAATACTTGGACCAAACACAAAGAATTTATTTTTATAATTTTTAAAATGGCGGCCGTTGACAATGTTTAACCTGGAATATCTTTAGAAAACTTTAGAATATATGTACAAGTGACCAAACATTTTATTTTTGGAACGACAAACGAAATGGGTTTTTGTAATTCATGTAATTTTAATAAATAAGATATAACCCATTGCTTAGCAATGCTGGTTTTAGTCTAATTTTAGATGTTGTAGACAATTACCAGGAAAGGGTTTGATCAGTTTCTTTATCAATAAATCAGTTCTCCTATAATCTACAGAATCGAAAACAAAAATTTATATTTTTCGGTCGTCAAAAAGAAAAAGATTTTGTCTCTTGGTTTGTAAAGTTAAAAGTTTTCAAGATATTCCACGTTAGTAATTTGTAATGGTCGACATTTTGAAAATTATTAAAACAAATTCTTGGTGTTTGGTACACTTGTAAAAAGTAAAAGAAAGAACGATTTTACAGAATTTGAACTCAATGTCTTATCTGTTTTTGGAGTTATTTTAATGTGTACACTACGATCTTATATAGCACGCTAAGGTTTTTGTGACAGCCTGTATAATTACAAAATATAAATCTACATATCAGATTGTACTCTTTTATTCTAGAGCTCCAAAAAATATATTTGTGGGGGGGGCGTGTTGTTTTTTGAAGAAATTTCAAATGTAAGCACAAGTCGACTATTGCAAAATATTTAGTGTTTTTTATTTAATTATTTTTTATCGCTGTGTTTTGTTCTCATATATCAAAATATTGCTAATGATAAAAAAAATTATAAAAAAACACAAAATTCCTTTTACTTCATCTGCAACCAACAAATAATTGTAACAAAGTTAACTAATAGTTATTTTAAGGCTTACATAAGTTAACTATTACGTTAAACAAATATGTACCAATATCCAATGCAATGAAAAAAAGATTATGAAGAATGTCATATTGTGAGTTTCTGATAAACATATGTGTCCTTATTGTAAATATTTCCCAACATTGTAAAACTAAAACTGAAATTTTATATCTTAATAATGATTTTATGTTCTACCTGTTACAGGGAAAGCAGAGTGGTAGAAAGGCTAAATGCGCTATTCTAGTCTATTGTAGTGACAACCACTAACAGGTTCAGTAAGTTTGAACCAGTTACTATCGATTTAACTAAGCAATACACAGTTCCCCCCCCCCCCCATTAATTTAACTGACATATATAATAAAGATGCATACATTTTACGAGAAGGCCGGATATTTTGAAGAACTCTTCCAATGTCAAGATCGATTTTCTGCAGACGATAGGTATTGTGGACCTGGTCCAAAGAAGCACCCAAGAAAGCACTCTAAAATCAACAACAAAGTTGGAGAGGAGTTTATGGTAATAGGAGTATAGGTTGCTTTGCATCGTTTTTCAGATGTAGTTTTTTTCTATCGAACTCTGCTGCCGTGAAACGTTAAAAGATAAAGTAAGGGACCTAGGATTGATATTCTTTCTGATAGCAAATCTACCATAACTGCACTGGAATCATTCAGATTTTGTATCAAGGTTAGTTTGGTTCTGGTTCAAAGTAGTGAATGAAATGGCTATAATTAACGAAATTAGTTTTAAATGTGTGTCTGGTCATGTGGGCATGAAACGTATTGAGGCGGCTGAGTGAATTGCTTGAGTTGGGGTCATAACCCCTTCATTAAGCCAGGTCCTTTCTGTGGAAGGCCGAATGGCCTCCATAATGGAACGATGCTTATGCAGGCAACAATTTTCAATTTTAATCTGCCTCTCTAAGTCGAAAGCTTCTTTTTCTGGGCAGTAACAATGTTAGGCATAGTGTAGGTATTCTCATTGATCACTGCCTGGCCAAGAACCAAATAAAAAATGGGGCTTGTTTCAGAAGACTTCTGTAGATTCAGCTCTCTTGGGATTGACTCGGCTTAAAATCTGCTGTGCGATTGTGTAAGGCTCTCGCTTGCAGGAGATTCACGCTACTCGGAAGTGCATTTGTAAGCCCGGAAGAGTGTCGTGGCGTTGACCCTACTTGGTATTATAAGTGGCCTGGAAAGGATGTTTCATGATCGCAAAATTAAATTAACAAAATAGATAAACTTGGGTTGCAGTATTGCGGAAGCAAATTTGTATTATAGTATGATATATTAATATTTATTCCTAGTTTTAAGAAGAAGTGTGAGCTTACTAAGTATTTAAATTATTCACCAGTAGAAATTTTTTTTAAACAGGCTCAGTTTTTTTTTATGTTGCCTCGGACAGTCGCAAACAAACGTAGCCTATAAACCAAAATTACACATTCCACCACCATCATCGCCTACTGTGACACTGTAGACAGTGACATGACTGTGGAATTGGCTAATAAACTCCAACGCGCTCAAAATTATTGTAATCGATTTATTTTGTATTTAAAAAGTAATTTTCATGATAATTCCTATTATAAACAATTATATCCTTAAAACTTGATGATTTTAGATCTTTTCATATTTTAACTACATTGCATGCTGTCCTTCTAACTAGAGTATAGACTTACTTGGCAAATACATTTGTTTTTGCCTAGGATATAAGTATAAAAAGTACAAGGAAGGGGTCGACCATGCTAATCATTCCCAAGAACAGAACTATGATGTATCGTAAATCTTTTACCATAACGACATGTTGCTTTTTTAATTCGATAACAGATTCCCTTAAAACTATTGATGCTCGACTAGAAAAAAAATTAAAACTTCATTTCATGATGGTATTAATAGACGTGGACTAATATGTTTATGGACGTGAATGTTGTTTATAATTTATTATTTTACTTCAATAAATATGCTTAAATTAGTCTATTTTATTTTGTAAAATTTAAAAAAAAGATGTTTAAAGATTTTTCTATTTTATTTTTGTTGTTTGATTTTATGTGAATTTTCTTAGTTTCTATTGTGTATTTTTGTTTTAGGCTTAATATTGTAAATATCTGTAGAAATTATAATTGTGAATGGGTTAAACTCCTAACTTCACCCGAAATAAATAAAGACTGTTCTATTTTAAAAGGCTAAATACTGAAAAACAACTGGCATGATTAATTTGATCCACTATATACTGTAGATGTTATTCTCTACAACATCAATATTTGTAATGAAAAACTTAATAAACATACAGCCCCTAAACCTTCATTTTACAACCAATTTAGTAAAGTGTTTTAACCGCAAAGGGTTTACGACGGACGGGACACGGATAACGATTTCACAAGTGAGTGATTTCTGCGGACACAATCTGATTCATTAGGTCGTTTTGACTGCGATATGTCTTACTTTATTATTCTTCGGGAAAGAACGGGAAGTTCCCAAATACTCATATCGCAAATGGAACATTCGTGTCTTGCGCTGATGAATGGAAAGTACGCTTTTTTACGCAATCACGACCACCCCACTTTTTTCTCTCCCTTTATCCCCCTCCCCGCCATCGTTATATAACAGAAGATGAAAAAATGCTTTTATCTTGAATGTAAGAACTAGATATGTATTTATATGCTTTCGCCCGTCAATGTTTCTTATACTGCGGACATTCCCCCTATCTAAGTGGCCATAACTTTGATCA
>JAGFPH010000008.1:1921613-1971237 GCA_018207615.1 Philaenus spumarius
AATTAATTGTAAATAAATATATATAAATATTTTCACAGTCTTTAAAATTGTTTTGTTCAATATACGCCGTTGCGAAAGTAATTAAATTTTGTTTTCAAATGAAAAACTTATTTGCACATCTCACATTCTTTAATTTCTAAATATTAGTAAAATCATACCTAACATCATCCACAGCTCTAGAATAAATATAATTAACAAGGTGAACCTAATCTTCAAACTAACAACTTAACTCCGAAATTAACGACTTCGAGATTGGAGTCAGACTAGAGCTAGCATACAAAACCAAAGTGTATAATTAAGTAATCAAATTTTAAGAACAGGAAAGTCAGTAGATTTCCTTTTCTTGCCACCACAAGTTCCTTACAATCAGTATAAAGGGCAAATAGTTTGAAAGATTATTTCCAATTAAGTTTCTGAAGGGAAATGTATTGGAAATAAAATAAAATAAAAATTAAAAAGGTTTAAGGGGTTGTGCGACACGCAAAAACGTAGGCAAGTAACGCCAGCACAAAATAATAAATTAAGAAAAAAGAGGGGAGGAGGTTTGGTGCGTGGCAGTACATGTTGCATAAATCTAATAAAATAACATAAATTCACATAACAATTCAAATAACATGTACAAATTCAGCCCAGGTTAACATATCGGCGATCCTAGTATTTTGATCTATGATGTTAGTTCAAAAGGCTTCTTCTTTGAAGTTCAAGGTTATTGAGAAGCTTACACACCTCCTCCTCAATAATGTAAATTGTTAGCCGTCTTTCATGGCTTTGAGCACATTTTTTAATTTCTTCAGCAATAGTAGTCACTTTTAAATCCCTATGTAGATCGCAATTACGAACATATCATGGTGCATTAGCTATCATTCGCGAAGTTCTATTTTTGGAATCTGTGAATAATTTGCCTATTAACATTTCTAGCACATACCCATAGCTGTTTGCCATAAGTCCATATGGGTTTCAGCACTTAGTTATATAACTCTAGCTTGTTATGCAGAGATAACTTGGACATTCTGCCCAACAGCCAATACATTTTTCTTAACCTGATGTTCAGTTTATCGTATTTCTTTTTAACGTCCTCTTTCCACCGAAGCCTGGCATCTAGAATCATGCCCAGGTATTTTGCTGAGTTAGGGTGTGGGATCAAAGCTCCGTTGACGATAATATGTATACGATTATGTATCTTTTTATTTGTATAATTAACGTAGACTGACTTAGAGTCATTAAGTTTTATGCACCATGTTTGGGCCCAACTGTTTATATGATCTATTTCTTCTTGCAGTTTTCCAGTTGACTGCACAATTGTATCGCCTAGAGATAGCACGCCAGTGTCATTAGCAAATGTAGCAATATAAATATCTGGGAGTCTTGGCGTAGGAATATCTCTGGTATACAGAAGATAAAGTAATGGTCACAAAACACTACCTTGCTGAACACCTGCCTTACCCTGAAAAACCTATGGGATAGATATGACTTTAATAATATACTTTGGCCTTGTGGAAGTAGTTTTTGAAGTTTTGTGATCAGTCCAGCATGCCACCCACACTTTATAGAATGCCTTCTCGACGTCGTGGAACACAACTGAGCAAATTTTTCCATTTTCAAATGATTTCTCTATGACATCGGTGATCCTGTGGATTTGATCAATGGTAGAATTTTGATTCCTAAAACCAAACTGATGGGATGGGAGTAAGTTACTGCGTTGGATAATGGTGCTTAATCTTTTGAGAAACAGTAATTTAAAGGAAGATTAAAATATTATCTTTTAATAGTTTTGTATTTCATATTGATAGATCAAAAGATTTAGAAGTTATTAATATTCGAAGCGAAGAAATTAACAATCAAATATTTTTATAAGTTATACGAAGATTTACGCTTGTTTCCTAAGTTAAACGAATCATATTGATGATAAAAGGTGTAATGTATATACAGTTTATAACCTCAAAGCAAATATTATAACGTATTATAGCATACATTAGTTCTCTAACTCATATTTAAAAAAATCAACTTCACAATAAATTATAAGTTATAAACATAACCCCCAAGTATAATATACGCTGGGTTTGTTTAAAGCCTCTTGAACTCCGCACACGTATTTTACAATATCTTTTTAATAAGGGTGTAGAAACTATTATTCATTACCTTAAAACTAAGGTCGTAAATAATATTAAATTAATTTTATAATATAATTTAACAGTTCTTATAGAAGCCTTTCTATGACCTTGGCCAACTCCTAAATTCAAACCTACAATTAGAAATACAAATGGTATCCAAATAATCTAAGTTGGCTAAATTAATTAAGGTTATTTACTTTTCACAAAAATCTCGTTTATTAAAAAGGATAGTAAATGTGTAATTTTCCTTCTTAAAAATATTGTTAGATGTTTTAGGACGTGTGATCGTTTCTTAAATATTGAAATCTAAATAAATTTCAACACAATATTAAATTATATTGAGTAGCACGCAGTACAACTAAGCTAAAGAACTGCAAAGTGGTGGTTTGCGATTTAATCACAATAACTTCTTGTATCTCGTGGTGTCCGGGAAACTTTGAAACAGAAGGGAGACATGTAATTTATTAAAGGGTAGGATTTCGTGATCGGTTGACAACCAATATTTTGTAAGCTTGTGATATTTTATTTGTTTTGTTGACGCCAGTCTAGATAGTAAACTTCCATCGTAGCGGTGTCTTAGCTTCAGTACGATCTTCTACCGACCATATCTTTGCCTTCTGTGTTATGGTTGTTAACGTGTTTCAGAGAGAATACGTCATCAATAACTACTATGTCGCTCTAGTGGCAAACATGGTTACACCATGGTTGCGTAGGTTGAAACATGGTAACTAGTGATAGATTCCATTGCGCTATACTTTGCTCTAGTTAGACTAACTGGCATACAGTAAAGACATTAAACAAAATAAAAAAGCAAAAACTCACCACAGGTTTCACTTCTTCTAGAGTACCATAGTTTAAAATGTATGGATGTTTAGTTATAAATGAAATATGTAAAGTTATAAATATAACACTATTTACAGTATAAAACTATGAATCAGGATAATGGATATGGAATTATTAAATGCGAGTTGAAACAAACTAAGGCTATTGGTGATAAGAACAAAAGAAATAATTAAATTTGTTCGAAGATATTGTAGTAGAAAGTTCTTTTTATACAGTTTCTAAGTTTCTTTAAATTAAATTCCCTGCTTAGTTGTGAAAGTTTGTAAGTATGTCTAAGTGACTTTATATCAACTTTTATAAAACTAACTTATTTTTAATAAAGTTAATTGAAACAAAGTTACGTTAAAATAACAATTAATAAACGCTATATTTTCACCTTTATATTAATATGAATTCGATAGGATATCTTCAAGTTCAGGTTAGGTACTATAACGTAGATAGAATTAAAACCCTTTTCCGAGCAATGCTAGATTACCGATACGTGAGCAGGGTTTAAAATAAACCTTGACCTTTCTCTAAAGATTATTTAGAGGTTTCTTATAATGTGCAAGACCGGAGAACAAATATCTCTTGTCTATGTTGCATTCAGTGAAATAATTCTTGGAATCTTTATTTTTTGTTTTATGTGTAAGTATGGATGCCTGGATTAAACTATGTCCACTGTTTAAATATGGTCACCTCGTAGTAACACCCCCTTAAAGAATATTCAAGTCTAACATAAAAGTATCTCTTCTGTACATGATAATAATTTTATCTTACCCATAATTAATTGCATTAAAAATGTTTTATTACCTTATATGGTCCGTCACAATCCTCGTTTTTTTGTTTTTTCAAATTTAAAAGTTTCGGCATATCTATGATGTCATTTTCAGATCTTCAAACACAGTCATACAAAATAAATTCACGTAACACACACTATAAAACACTACACAAGTTTTTAACATTGACACGGAAAAGGTTGTCACCATGCATTGTTCACTGTGGAAGTTAAGTTCACACTACTAAAGAAAGTGGTGCTAAATAAAATTTTAATATTAGACTACTATACAATCCTGGAGGCTAAAAGTACAACAATTTTATAAATAATTGGTATCTATAGGGATTGATATCAAAAAACAAGTCAAGTCAAAAAAACATTAATTTGAGATTATTGCACCCTATTATTTATTATAATCAGGAGTATTTTTGGATGTAATAATATATTATTCTAAACGGTGACAAGTCAATGATTAATATATTGTTACAACTAACCATAATAGTCGGTCGTTAGCAGTAACGGCAGTCGTTTTACAATACGGCAAGTGACTACTGTCGACGCGACGGCAAGATGTAACATTATAACAGCAGTCGGAATGGCGTCGAACGAAATAATTCGATCACCCAGCTGAACCACTGACGTAAGTTTAGCGAATTTCCATAATCAATTTTATATGTTTTAGGCTTACGACCAACTATTTGGGAAACTGGTCTACTCACGAAGGCGCTGAATGCCAGTGTGTACGAAATATATTACAATTTGTTTGCTTCCAGCTTCGACTCACGTGCTGCTTGGTTTCACTCGACCTTGCAGCTTCGGACTATGGACTGCTCGCAGGGTACAAACTCGGCCGTTGGCCTCGGATCAAGAAATGCCCCCCCTCCCCCGTGGATTTGAACCTGGTACTTTTATGGTATTTTACATTTTGATCGATTTTGGTAAAACCAAGCGAGCTATATGGTCGTGTAAATAAATGTGCTGAATAATATTGTACATTATTTGTTTTTACATAAACAATAAAATGTTTTAATTCTAGTAAGAAACATCTAGAAAACAAATAATGTTTGACTACTACCGGTCAAAAAACGTGCTACCGGTCGTTTCCTTTTTTTGGCTAACGAACTCGTCTGAGTGACAACCTACTGAACACCAAATCGGACCTAAAACACGGCTGAGAGTGTGAACACATAGGCCTATATGTCATTACGTATATATTATATAATGTAAATGAAACAATTTTAATGACACCCCAAAACTTTTTCTAAATAATATGAACATCTTACATATTGTATTCTTTATTTCTCTTCATTTCCTTATAAACCAAAACAAACTTGAGTTGTTTTTTAAAAGAATATATATATAAATATTTTGTATGTGTGTGTGTGTGTGTGTGTGAGAGGAAGGGAGTGTGGGGGTGCGTGGGTGTGCGTGTGTTGGTGAGAGGGGGTGTGTGTGTATTCGCACTCTAACGGCCGCATTTTACCTCCGATTTGGTATAAATCCAGTACTCATTTTTGTTTTCTAAGTCACTCGGACGAGTTCGTTAGCCAAAGAATCCAAAAAACAAAAGCACGTTTTTTGACAGGAAGTAAAAAAATTTTCAGATTTTTCGTACTAAAATAAAACATTTTGGAGTTTCTCAAAACAACTAAATAAAGGAAATTAGTCAGCACATTTTTCAAATATTTTTTACACGACCTTATATTCCGTCTGTACAAAATCTAACACAACGTAAAATACCATAAAAGTACCCGGTCAAATCTACGGGGGGGGGGGGGGGTTTACCTTGTGCGAAGCGAGTTTGTCGGCTGCGAAAAGTCGAGATACAAAGAACCGCGTGATCCGGGGCTGAATTCCGATGCACAAACCAATTCTATTAATATTTATATTTCCTGGCGGCAGCTATTCAGCTCCTTCGTGAGTAGAAAAAATTCCCAAACATTTGGTTGAAACCAAAAAACATAAAAACTGAATTTTGGAAATTCGCTCAGCTTACGTCGGCGGTTCAGCTGAGTGATCGAATTATTTTATCTTTGTCTCTTCGCTTATTGTACATATTTAGTAAAACACAAAATTTTACAGAGGTTTCAAATAACTATATGATAGCAATACATGTTTGGACTGAGCATTGCTGTACTATTGTGATAGATTTACAAACATGCTTCACAGGTGACACGAACAAATAATGAATGTTTCATTAAAAAAAGATAACAATTACCAAACGTAAAACAAATTTATATTTTAAACTATGCCAATACAGAAAACACTAAAATTACACTCTTTTGAAATAACGTCAATTCTCAAAATATTAAATCAACCAAATTACACATATATGAAACCCTTGCCGGAGTAATACATTAGAGATGAAGATTTTACGACGGATTGACAGATATGTTTGAAGACCTATGACGCTTTATTTGTTTTCTGACTCCAGCTACAGCAATAATCTTTTAACTGTTCTGTTTTTAGCAACTCAGTCAAGTATTTTCCGCACACTTTAACTTATTTCTTCAACAAAAGACGCATGAAACTATTTTATGCCAATCGAATCTAACATGCAAGTCTTTGTCGTAAAAGTTTATAATTTGATTAATTTCTTTTATTCTTACCCACATCTTAAATATTGTTTTTTAACAAAATATTTGGTTGTACTATATCACTTTAAGCTATTTCTATTCTTTGGTACTTTACAAATAATGCTTTTTATAAAGTACCATTTTTCATGGCTCTAAATAATTAGAAATAACGCAATAATAGCTTAAACTTATATTTTCGGTGATAAAAAAATAGTAATGACTTTTCTGAGGATGTTTTTAAACTTCCAAATGTTTGAAATACAGAACATTAAGGTGCGTATAAATGTGGGCGCTGCGCATCCGTTGAGTACGAACTGCTGGCACACAGTGCGTCATGACCATACAATGTGTGTTTTTTAACGAACGCTTTGTGTGTTAACAGTTCAGATTTGCTCGGGATCGTGAGACGTTTGTTATTTTTCGTGCCCATGTCACTTTAATTTTTCAAGTTATTAATTGAAAAGTAGTATTTTAGTTCAACTGAACTAAATCATAGAGTTAATTACAGTGAATTATGTTTTCAAGTTTAAATAAAAGACTACATTTCAATTAATATCTTGATGCTATTAAAATTCTTTCAGGCCCAAATAATATATTATTGTTTTTGTGGGTGTTTTTTGAGTAGCGGTTAGAAGAAACTTTAGTTAACTTGTCGATGTTTAAGGAAACAAATGTCTTATTTTTGATCATCTGCACAAAGATCAATTTTAGAAACAAATAAAAGCATATGCTTGGGTTCAAAATAGTTTCTGAAATGCATATAACTGAGGACCAATGTAAGAAAAATTTCTTATGCAGTCTTTCTACCTACGAGAGGAATAAAAAACGTATTTCTTTTCTTTTTGCCCATGCGTGCCATTAAAAAAAATCGCGTGATTTTCCTTACGCAAAGGGGCATGATTACAAATACTCTGCAAAATGACCACTGAATGGTCGTGGATTTAGTATGAATTGTTGAAGGTTCGGTGAGATTAACAATTTCAACTAACTTCGAACGTGCAGCACACACGTATATACGCACCTTATTCTCTGTAATACACGAACATTTCTGTACTGAATTTTACACTTCTACACTCGATTCCACGTTCACCGTGCAGTACAGGTCTTACGGTAGAATAGACATGCTACTACCGTTTCAGCGAACATCACGTTTATTGTCATTCGGGTTGTGTCAACTGACAGAGCGTTGCATGGGAGTTGATGTTTTTTAGTTGGCTACTATCGCTGAGGCTGTCGTATAGATAACATGGCTTATGGCGCTCTGTACTGCACGGTATAGCTCAGTCGGTTATGAAAACATACTAACGACATTTCCTACAGGACTATACCTATGTTTGCCATCTATCCTAAACATACAAATTAATACAAGAATAATTCGAAAAAATGAGGTTTAAGTTTTTTATAGTTTCAACCAACTATTTGTGAAATTGGTCTATTCAAGAAAGCGTTAAAGAGCTACCTGCGTTCAAATAGTCAAAGGGCGTCCGTATATTGGATATTTTTTGCTAACGAACTTGTCTGACCTATTTAGAAAACTAACTTGTGTATCAAATTTATACCAATCGGACGTAAATTGCGTTCGTTATAGGGCGAATACATATATGTAGAACTATAATTTTTAATGTCGCCCCAAAACGCATTCTGGAAACTATGATCAGTTCTCATTGACCACTCCCAACCTTAGATGTCACCGTAATGCAATTGTTTGACTTTCCTATAGAAATTTGGTAATAAGGAACGAGAACGAGTAAAGCTAAAATACAAATTGGATGAGGGAAAACAACTGTTACCAAGCACAAATACAAACAAAGAATATGCGTTTGAAAGCAAAAGAGTTTTACTTAAACGTACAGCTCTCACATATTATATCTTTGTGGTATTATGTTATTCAAATATCCTCAAACAATTATATTTTAAAGATATGAATAATAAATGGTTCCAGAAACTGGCACATACTTTATAACAAACATATTTAAATATTATTAAACAGATTCACTGTGACTTCATAATTGTATTAAAGTAGGGGAGGGGATACATTAAAGTAGGAGTGTAACTAATAAATATTATCATTTTAAGCTAGAGAGAAAACTATTCGATCGATTTCAACCAAACTGCACCAGACATCTCAATTACGCCTGTATAGATGCGCGAAAAACAATTTATAACATTTTTGAAAAACAACCTCCTTTTTGGCCAAAAAGCCCCCAAAAATCAGTTATTATTATTATTATTAGCTAAACGACAATTTTTACAAAGATACTGTTTTTTGCGTATATGGGCTGGCTACAAATAAACAAAATTTTATCAAAATCATTACAGCCGTTTTTTTATAAAAAAATAATAACTGATTTTTTGGGTTTTTTTGCCAAAAAGGGGGTTGTTTTCCTAAAATTTTAAAAACTTGTTTTCGTGCATCTATAAAGGCCTAATTGACATGTTTGGTGCAAATTTGTTCGAAATCGATCAAATAGTTCTCTCTAGCTTTGTATACCGTACATACAGACAGACATTTTCCAAAAAACACATTTTTGGACTCGGGGGATCCCAAAAAAGATATTTTCACAAAAATCTTAACATTGATTTTTTCACTTCGATTGGATTACTATAGTATAGTGAGAAAGTAAAAGCATGAATTTAGGACTTTAGGGAAACTTTTAATATTATAATTGATTCTCCTATATTTACGTACGAGTTATATAAAATATATGTATTCTATTCAGAAGTGATTAATTTAAAAGTTACTGGCAATCAGAAAATTAGTTCGGAAACAAATATTAAAAGTCATCGAGAAGAAAATAAAATCCCCGATGCAACTAGAAGGTTGCCCTACTTAAAAGTAAAAACGTAAAGTTAAATAAAACTCTTTGACCAATACCAGAGTGGAATCTTTAGGAGTGTATAAGTCCCTCAAAGAGATTAGCTGGATATATTTCCAAAGCTTATGACTTTTTATTTGTTTTCCTCCTCAAACTTTGCCAATAATCCTTTAACGTCAAACGTTTCCCAGAGACGGTAAAATACTTCCGCGGCAAGCGATAAGATTCTTTATCTCTTTTATTTTCTAGAATTCATAACGTCTATATTCGGAAATCAAACAATTAAATTGTATATAAATGGTGTTTGGGTTTACAATAAACTAAATTTGTGCAAACTTATCTTCGAGGCAAGAGATGTTGGACTTCGTTATTCAAAGTTTCTGATATTACTGAAGTTACTGGACTTTTAAAAACGTAATAAAAACATGTAAAATAATATGAAATTAAAATTACTCATCACAACGTAGGCACATGGTGATTAACAATTAGTTTCTACTACAATTTCCATTTCCAATTAATACTCCTACCAGCACAGTTAAAACAAATAAATAATGTGAAATAAAACGTTTTTAGTTAAGAGTATTTTAACCAATCATGTACATAGAAAGTTATCTATGCATCTTTTCAACCGATGTGAGTTAGCCTAAGCATTGAAGAAACAACACTATGGCCTAAGTCACTGGAATTCGAATAAAATCTCTGTTATTTTAAAAGAGCTAGAACAGAAGATAATTGGCACATATGTAAATAATTGTGGCTCCTCCCCTGCTCGCTTCGCTCACCAACCCCGGTGACCCATGGCCAAGCAAATGCAAATAGATCATTGTATCCTCTGATATTTTCACGGAATTGACCACTTAGAGGTGATCTATACATATCTAATAGAAGACGAGATCGAAATAGACACGGCAGACCCCAACAATCCCAACTGTGGCATGCGTTGTAATTTCACCAATAATATTTAAATAATAAATACTCATATTACCAACTAAGAGAATCAATATAATAATATGTAACACCAAATGTTTCACTTATCCTTTTATCGGTAATCCTTTTGTTTGCTTTTAACTAATCTAAAAAAGCTGCTAGTTGTGAAGAATAATTATCGGATTCTAAATTTGCCAAATTGTTTGCAAATAAAAATAAACGTGATTTTGGTTTATTGTAGGCCTGTCCTAAAATTATGTTAATTTTTATCCAAATCAGCTGTTTTATTTATAATATGTAACAAAAGATGTTTCAATTAATTATAATACAGTAAGCATTTTTAGTTTATTTTTCTTTCTGTTAGCTTTTAATTTGTTGATCTAACCTAAAAAAAACATTGTTTGTGAAGAATATAATCTCCTTCTAAATATGCTATGGAATGAATTTAACAAAACGTGTGTTTTTCATCCGAACAGCAGTTTTATCTGATGTAGGGATGGGAGTAATCTCGAATGTTCACTACTTTACGCTTTAAAATAAAACTTAGTAAAATCCTTTCTTAGTGTTCGTCTATGACGCCAGAATATATACCTTTAACTTGCATCTTTGTATCTTAAAGTAGTTTTTGCACTACTTTGGTTCTATATCAGTTAGTTGGTCACAACAAAGCCGATTAAATATAGAGAATTAGAAAATACGATTATACTTTTTGGAGCAATCTGTAACTTGTGCAGATCTACTGTACGGGCTAGATAGCAGAAATTTACTAGTAATTACGGGTTGTGAGTTTTTCTAACGTGTAGGTTTTTTTAACCTGTGTTAAGAAGAGTTTATTTTTCGATCATCCTGTATATATGTGATTAAAACACTTACGCATGGTGGTATTTTTGGAACCATTATAACTGAATTTTCGTTTGAACTACAAGTTCGAAAAATATATTTTAAGTACCAATAAAAATGCCAGAATATAAAATTCTGGCTTCAAATTCTAAAATCACATTTGGAAAAAATCTTAGTACAACTTTGCTAGCAAAGTGATTTTTGACCCCATTTGCCTCTTAGGATACGACAAGAAAGGCATATATTATACCATTACTAATTCCAAAATGACTAATATTTAACGGGAAAACACTTTAGGAGCAATCATTATATTATAGTATAATGCTGCATTTTAATTTACTGTTAATGAAACAGTTCTCTTTCTCCCTCCTACCTCAAAGCATAACTTGGGTCAAATCATATTTGTCTGGAGAGAAGCAGCGTGTTTGTAATGGTGAAGAAGTCTTATGTCTGCTGGAAGTTTGTGACTCTTGTAGTTTAGGAACCCTCAGGGATCCATTTTAGGAACTTTATTATTTAGTGTATATATTAACGACATAAGAACTAGATTAAAATACTGTAAGATTCATTTATTTGTATGCTGATAATCTGCAATATATCTACAATCTAAAGTCAATGACATCGGCAATGCAGTTAAGCATATGACGTATGACATTAAAAGTATTTGCCTATGGGCTGAAGAGCATGACTTATGAAAATCATAGACAGAACCCATTATTATAGGCTACTGATTAATGTGCACAATAAAAAATATAGGTCCGAAAATCAATGACAGATTAAACTGGACTGGATTTGTAACTGAGACGTGCAATAAAGTGTTTGCTGGGATTCGCTCTTTAAAAAAAATGCAAAATGTCTTACCATTTCATGTTAGTGTGCTCTTAGTAAAATTATTAGTTATACCATAATTTACCTACTGTGACACTGTAGTCAGGTACATGACTGTGTAATTATTGGCTAATAAACTCCGATGTGCTCAAAATTATTGCATTCGGTTTATTTAAAACGTTATGATTATGTTAGTAGGCTAACTATAATATTTTATTATACATTTTCAAACTTGATGCATATTTAAACTACCTTACAAGCATACAATTTTATATTGGCCTAGCAAGACAACAATAGTGTTTCAAACAAAGTTTTCAATTTCTCTCCAGTCCCCGACACTGTAGACTTAGTTCGAATGCTGTTGGTGTAGATGGTATTTCTACGAGTTTTATTAAATGAGCTATTGCTTCTTCCTTGCCTATTATTACTAATTTGTTTAATTTATCTTTAACAAATGGTGTTACCCGCTTATCTGGAAGTCCGCTTTGATCCGTCCTATGGGTAAAATATCCCAACCTTTATGTCACTCCGATTTTATACATATAAGTATATTGCCAGCTTTATCTAAATGTTTGAAACGAATAGTGAAACAACAATTGACTAACTACCACCAATCAAATAATATACTAAGTCCACTACGATCTGGATTTTGAACTGGCAACATTACTACCACAGCTCTGCTTCGGGTCACTTAGGCCTTTGATGATAGGTCTTCAATGGATCGCCGAGAACTATCTTTACTTTATTAGATTTTCTAAAGCTTTTGATTGCGTAAATCACTCCTTGCACGTATTAGTTGAATTAAGAAATATGGGATTGACACCTGGTTTGACACCGTGATTACCGTAACACCGTAATCAATGACATGTCTGTAGTTCTGGCCAACAAATTGCAGAAAGCACAGAATTTCTGAATACGATTTGTATTAGTTTAAAACGCGATGTTCATGCAACTCCTATTACCTTATAACTTAACGATCTGCTATCTTTTCATATTTTACTTACCCTGCACTTTGTCTTATGGACTGGAGTGCATAATTTGGAAGCTGAACAGTTTATTTATACCTC
Source organism: Philaenus spumarius (assembly GCA_018207615.1). Classification (NCBI taxonomy): domain Eukaryota; kingdom Metazoa; phylum Arthropoda; class Insecta; order Hemiptera; family Aphrophoridae; genus Philaenus; species Philaenus spumarius. Next base: position 1,934,379 of record JAGFPH010000008.1, read on the forward strand.
TGATATCAGTGCAAAGAGCACTAGAAGAGGTTCCACTTTACGTGTTATACCACTACCGTTTTTAGAACCGTCATGTTTAATAAATCCTTTACTGTGTCCGCATACCGTTTGTGGAACTTACTTCCAGGAGCTATTAAATCTGTTGACAGCCGTGTCCAGTTTTCAAAATAATCTAAAACTTTCTTGTTGAATAAAATGGATCAAATGCCTTGCCTTGGGATGTGATGGCATGATTCATTTTTTTTAATACAGTTGTATGTATTACTAATAACAAGTAATCATGTATTTTAGTGTACTTAGTAATATAATGTTTTGTGGGGGTCTTTTTTATAGATATTATGTATGAATGTGCTTTTGGGTGAGTTTGTTTTGTGAATGATTGTTTAAGTATGTACACAATTTTGTATAATTCTATTAATCATTTGTGTTTTAAAATATAAAATCCAGCTAACTGTTCATTTAAATACAAGTTTCTGTTAGTTTTTTTCTTGTTTTTTTTTTAAATTGTTTAATGTATTTTAGTTTAATTTTATATACATTTTTAATTTAACTTTCGGTTACTATTATTATTTTTTCATATTTTAATATTATATTTGTATATGTGTATTATAAAGTAATTAATTATCTATAATGGGGTTGTGTGGTTGGGAGGATTAGACAGTCTTAACCTCGCCCCACAAGAATAAAGGCATTTCTATTCCATTCTCTCTCTCACACACACTCTCTCCCTCTATCCCTCCTCCCCACCCTCTCCCCCCCCCCCCCTCTCTCTCTCTCTCTCTCTCTCCGTCTATCTCCCACTTTCTCTCATTACAAAATAGTATAAGTTGCATTACAACAGTTAAATACAATCGATTTCTCTTTAAAACCACTAAAAGTAACATTCTCACTATTTACACTATTGACCAAACTCAATTTTATTAAAAAACAAACACAATATTTAGCGGATTCAAAGAGTTTATTTTAATTTCAGTTACGACTCAATAAAATTCTGTAGAATTTACTAAATAGGCTTGTTTTGAGTATATTTTTTCAGTAACATTCATCATTATAAACTTCTGAATGAACAACATGGCAGGTTTTTTAACACTGACCCTGTTGCTCGCATTTAAAATGTAGAAATATTTTTCACAATACGATATTTTGTTTACAAGTACTTAGTAAAAAGTTCTTAATAGGTTAGAATTATTTTGATCGATTTATGCGGCTAAGCCAACAATCCCTTAACAATACATTTAATTTTAATTGCTGTCCAAATTTAGCGTTCTCTATAATGTACTTTAGACAGTACTTTAGAAAATCAATTTAATTGTTTTTTATCCAGCCACCACTACAAGGCTGACACCCACCATTTACAGTCAAGGTATTGCTGAAAGGGTAACTGGCTGATTGGCTTAACACTAAAATCACAGTTCCATATAATTCGATATCGTATACATGTTAGTTTGTCAACTGGGATCAAACACAAACACAGTTCTTCAACTTCTAAACTCTACATTGATTAGGCTGTTAAACGACTTAAACTTACACACACACACACAGCCATGCAAAATACAGTTACCTGTTGTGGGTGAGTGGGGTTTTCAGCCAGAGTATACATTTTTGAATTTAATACTTCATTTTTACGATCTTGTGTTTGCATTTTATTCAATTCCAAACATTTTGCAATGAGGTCTTTGTTTAGCCTATATTATGGCCATTACTATATCCCAGTAATTTTATTAACTCTTTCCATAAAGAGATCTTTTTAAATAATTTAAACAAAATAATTCGAAGGCCTTGATACACTATGGTATTTGGCAAAGTTAAGTATGTGTGGGGTTAACTATCGTTGATGTTGAGGTGTTTCAGACAGAAATACCCACAGAGTTCGTGGGTCTTATCAGACCAGAAGAGTAGTCGTTACATCTATGGCAAGTAACTCACCCTTTCCGTGGTATTAGATGAAGTTGAAACCACCGCTGCCATCTGTGAGACTGCTCTAGGTTTCAAGTTTAGTTGGCAAAGCAAATAAACTAATATGACGTGTTACTTTTACAGGAGCACCACTGCTACTAGTCTGAACAAGACCGTAGGTTACAAGCGCTTGCCAGCATTGGATTTTAAAATAAAGGTTGCGGTATTGTATGCTCACAATTCAACAAGCAAGAAATTGTAACTAAACGACAGCTAACACTAATTATTATATAACTGAAAGTGCTGATCCCTTACAGATTTTGTATTAATGTTCCGTATGAATATGTTCTTAACTTTCGTCAGTCAGAAATAATTTTATTCGTAGATTTCCATAGGGAATGTAAGCTATTATTTTTAAATTGTATGTTAATTATTAACAAACAGAATTTCGTAATATTTTTTATTGTCTACAAAAATAAAATTTAGTAAACATTTCGTACAAAATTGGTTTAACCCTGGAAATATTTACGGCAGATTGATCTTAAAATACAAATATTATTAGTTCAACAAAAACTACCATTAAAACATTGTTTATAATTTCACTACAGTTATATATGATTGTGGAGTAAAGTAATTATATTAAACCGAAAAAAGAGTTCTGTATATAACAATAAAAATAATAACTTCAGTAATTAATAGTTTGGCTATATATATTCAATACCTGTTATCCTACCGATAGACGACAATAAATAGCTTCTACAGCCTTGTTGAAATTATACAGTTGTCAGGTAAGTGTTTATATTCTACTAATGTAACTGAAATGCGCATTTTTATGTTAAACTAAAATCGTTTAGTAACGAAAAACCAAAATGGTTGAAAGGTTCAGCAGTAAGTAGATGATAAATCAATACCACAAGGTTCAGAATAAGTTGTTTAAGAAGAAACGAACAATTATTTAGTGACATTAACAATTTGTTAATAAATTTCTCACACACTCAAAACATTTACCTTATATCGGATTGTATTTATGGAACCTAAATAGTTATGGTACTGATAGATTGTAATAATGCGTTCAGTAATGCATAACTTTATCAGCAAAAGATTTTCCGGAGTGATATTTTCAGGCCGATTAAAAGACCTGTACTGCCAACTAAACGTGAACCAGATATAACCTGGCATTCAATTTATGTTGGCTTTCGTGATCTTTAAAGTAACTTAGCAACAACTTTAAAAAACTGTATATCCTGAGCATCAAATTTCTTTTAATATCCCATGAAAGTCGACCATACTTTGGCGTCCTACTCTTCAGAATTCTGTTTTGTTTATGGTTACAAAGTTTGGCTATTTTTTAAAAACCACCTCAACTATAGAACTAATTCTACCCACCACATCTATTGAATTACCTTTCAACCTATACGTCCCTCTCATTCTGTATCCCTACTAAAACACGTTAGAAATTTCTAATTGCAAATTACTACTTGCAGAGTCTGATATTTTTTAACCATACCTCTCATTAATAATAAGAGTCAACAAAGTGTTCTGTTTAAAATGTATACGTATTGATCTCTTTGCTCAGTGCTCTAACAGAATACCTTCCATTATCCTCGTGTGTAGACCATCCTTCATATCCGTATAGGACTTTTGAAGTTTTCTTAAAAAATTTTCTCTTTATCTGGGGTAATACTTGATAACATTTCATATAGTTTTAATAGTTTGCTTCAAAATCAGGGTAGCCATTTAAAGTAATGGACATACCTTCTCTTGCCTGCTTATTCGCTTCTATGGTATTTTATACCACAATGGCTTGCTTCCAAAAGGTTTTTATTCTGTCCTTCAGTAGTATTTTAAAACCTACAGAACTACTTAAATACAAACAAATCGTGATATATTCGTTTAATGTCAAACTAGCTCCTACCAAATTTTCTCCAACCCCACCCACTCTACATGGATTACTATTAAGTAGGTTCTTCACCACAAACTAATGGTTAATTCAGTTAAAAGTGTTAACTATTTTTTTTAAATAATTAACAACACTCGACCTCTCCCTAGCTCAACTAGCTTCATTGTGTCTTCTTGGTCTGATCTGTTAAGACATTTCTTCGATTGTGTGTAATAAACTCTTTTTACTTAGATCTCTTCATAAACCAATGCCGAACTATTATTATCTCGTTGGCTACCTCTTTGTTAGACTTAGTGGGCATTCCTCCATGGAATGATTTGGTGCACAAAATAACATATATATGCCACTGATTTGTTTCTATAATTTATATATTGAAAAATATGTCAGGTAAGTACACGTTGGTTTTTTAAGTCACTCGGACGAGTTCGTTAGTCAAAATATCCAACATACGGAATAGTTGTTGGAAACATATATTTAATTTTGAAAATTCGCTCAATTCACGTCAGCGGTTCAGCTGCGTGGACAAATTATTGTCTTACTGTGATAAAACTACGCAGAGTATTTTATACACACTTACATTAATCATCCATATTTCATCTAAAGAGTTTATTCGTCCATTATCTTTTGAAGTTTGGTTCCTGTAAAATTTACTAATTTATAGAAAAGACTCGAACAATAACGCGCGATAGAAAATAGCTAATGTTCAATATTGGTACGAGAAGAAGTTGAGAGAACGGATTTACTGGTGGTACAAGTATTTCCTCAGCCTTAACCTTCAACTTGACAACACTTTACAATTGTAGAGATAGTAAACAAAAATACGCCTCCCAAATATTATATGTAATGGCTTTCCTGCAATATATTTGTGGTCATAGAAACCTACTAGTCAAAATAAAAAGGCCTCATAAATAAGCTTAGTTGACAGTAGTTATCTTCTTTCTGCCAACAAATTTACACATGCACAAATGCGTTTACTCTTAATAAAACAGAATATCTTTAAATAATGTGCAATTAAATATGTAAATTAATCTTAACGTTAACACAATATTATATGTTGCGACTGAATAACTCCCGGTTGTTAACAAAAGCAAAAACAATATATTAAGAAAGTTTAAGACGTAAGAGAAACTCATAAGCCTTTAGATCCGCTCCCGGAACACTCAAAGTCTTCGACGTACTTAATAAACTATTTATCAAACTCCATCAATGGCTTGAGTAATTTAGAGATACCTTTTTGTACAGATACATCAAGCAGGTTAATCTTGTATTATTACAGATTATTTTAAATGACTTATAAACAAATATGTTTAAACTACTGTAATTTAATAAACTTATGTTTAAACACAATTTAATTGGTGATAAAAGGTTTGAATGTGTTTGATGAAAACATTACTCGTGTGTTATGTACACTGTCGTAGGGTAGCCACAATGTGTATAACTCAGTGTTTCATTGTGTAGACCTATATTTGTGTTTGCTTTGACTTGCTCTACGCAAACGTGTAAAAAAAGAACAAAAATCCAGAAGAAAAAATTGTGTAATTAGAAAGATCTAAAAAAGTGTCGAAGCAGTATTATTGTGTTCCCCTATTGCACTTTTATGCCAAAACTTTAGGTTTCCTTAAGTAGAAAACTGTCTTGTTTTACCTTTTAATGCTAATCATTGACGAAATCTATACATGGTGTCAGAAAACCCAGTATCGGTCTATAGGCCTACAGGATTGTACTACATTGAAATATATGAAAAATGTTCAGTAACATTATTTTTGAATTCAGCTTGGTTTAGTCTAGTTGAAATCCATAATTATTGTACAACAAAAACCCACTGTAACACCAGAAATAGAAATAGATAATATATATATAATATATATTATATTGAGTTCAAATTTGGTATAGGCCTGGGAAGTTAGTATGTTACCATTTAGAAGTGTACCAAACTGAAACAATTTATTTTATTAATTTTCATAATGGCGTCTGTTAAAAATGTTTAAAGTGGAATATCTTGAAAACCGTTAACTTTACAAAAAATGTATGAGATAAAAATATTAATTTTTTAACGACAAACAAAACAAGTTTTTTTTCCTTTCTGTAGGTCAAAGAATATCCAAAATTAGCCTAAAACCAACATTTTTTATTTTACGACGTGTTCCACAACAGTGGAATGAATCATTTTTGAGGTTGATCTGATGATGGTGGCATGAACCACCGAAACCGGTAATCCAGAAAGGATATATTTTAGAGTGCTCGACGGATAGAAATAAGGTAATTAATTACCCACTATTATTTTTTATTTCATATAGTTTTTAATAAATAAGATAAGAACCATTGCTCTGAAATTATTGTTTTATGCTAATTTTAAAATGTTGTAGACAATTAATTACCAAGTAATTATGTTTTCAGTTTTTTGTCAATAACGTGGTTATATTTTGACTCACAGAAACGAAAAGAACATTGTTCTCTGTCGTTAAAAAAAGAAAAAAATTTTGTCTCTTGTAAATTGTTTACTACATTAACGGTTTTCAAGATATTCCACTTAAAACATTAATTTGTAAAATCCACCACTTTGAAAATAATTAGAATAAATTGTTGGTGCGTTTAATAGTACACTTGTAAATCATCACTTAAAAAATTCTTAAGCATACCAAATTTCAACTCAATATCGTATCTAGTTCAGGAGTTACAGTGAGTTATTGTAAAAATCTAAAATGGCGGATTGCAACTAAACTAAGCCAAAAACGAAATAAAATTATTAAACATTTTTATTTATTTGGATGTATACAATCAGATCTTATGTAGCACCTAAGGTTTTTGTGACATTATGTATAGATATACTAAAATAATATTCGAATGAAATGTCAGAAATAAAAATATCTTCAGTTCGTGAGATTCCGTGTAGGCTGTGAGTTCCGCAGAGGACGGAAAAGTAGTAAGTAGATTGTGGAGGTAGAATTGGGTAGCAGAGTACCACCACACATTCGGTGCGATCTTAACACAGTTATTAGTTTATGGAACATGCTGTTGTAAGCCACCAACGTTTAAGCCGCACAAAAATATTATTTAATAACTAATAAAATCATCCGTATTGTACAAAAATATTCTAAACTATTTCAGTCCCATTTGTGTGACCGGAACGAGATCGGAGGGTGGCGTGCTCCCATAGTAAATATTTATTTTTATATTTCCTTCCAACACTTACACGAGGACGGTATATTTGGAACACTAAACGTTTGTACAACTACTAATAGTTAAAAATAACGCAATTAAGAAAAGAAACGGAATAATTTATTGCATTTGGTTGGATAAATTACTTATAAAATCAGACTTGTGACTAATAATTTACTCGTTACAGGTTTAGGTGCGTTTCCCATTTATTCCTCTTCATGAGTCAAAGACAATTTGGATTCGGAATGTAAACGAGTCCTCAAGTTTCTGACCAATCCTGGAAAGTATCATTACAGTAAAACTCGATAAATTCTTTTTTTTAGCTAGTGTAGTGTAAAATTATTACTATGTAGAAAATATTGACTTTAAATTTATTACTTTTGGTTGTACCCTGATGGAAGGTTATTCGAACTTCATCCTTTATCATTAGCTGCAAATCGTATAGTAAAGAGAAGTGCGATTGTGCAATGGAAGCAGGACAGTCATGTTCACAATAAAATGAAAATTATTTAAAACTAGAAAAAATTTGCTTAATCTTACGGAATAGTTATTTTAATGGCCATTACCGCAAACAAAATGTGACTAGCTTGTCTGTTAGAATGTCACAATTACAAATAGAACTTTTCTTTACCTCTTTACTTTCACTTTGTATCAAAATTTATAAAGTAGGTAATCAAATTTCAGTTATTTATTTTAGTTTTTCTAATTAGGTTTACTAGCATCTAAATCGTTTCTATTAAAAGAAAAGAGCGCGTTAGAAGTGAAACTTCTTAGGTTCTAGAAACAGTGGGGGCTCTCTTTGTGTTTGATATGTAATATTATATGATTGGCTTTGAGTTTAGAAATCGTCCTAAATGTATGTATTTATACAATCATTTTTGTTTACTTCATTACTTACAGCTAAGAAAAAAATTACTCATACAAACATAAAACTGTACTTCAAACTATCACTAACTATCTTGAACTCTTGGTCCGAACTATCGTACAAGTTTGAACTAATATCAATTGATTAATAATATGCCTGCTGACGAAGAAAAATTTAGCGAATTTAAAAAACAATATGGTTTTGCCAGACTGAATATTTGAAATTGAAATAATTGATTTAAGTAGGTACAATTAAAATATATTTTGATTTGTTTTCCAAATTGCATTTCAAGACTTTGAGTAAAATACTAAATTATAGGCTCTGTACATTTACCATGTTGAAAATCCCTGACGTCATATTCAAAGTTACATGTAGTTTGTTGTTTATTAGCATAAGTAGTTTCTTGTGAAGAACGAACTAAATAAAAACAATAATTAACGATGATTGAAACACATAACAGCTGATTTCGTCCATTAGCTTTTAATACTTCGACAAAAATTTAATAAACATTAAAACGTGTTCAGTGTATTTATATAAAAAGCGGAATCATATACAGTTTAATACGCCGCAATAGTTCCCTATGCTACATATTTACAGTAGTACACGCGGGACATGCGCGTAGACTGTCTATGACGTATGTGACGGAGAGAAAAGAAATGCTTCTCCTACTCTTTACTTTCAACTGGCGTTTCACTTTTCGACTGATCCAGGCCAGTTTGCCCAGAAGTTTCACTTCAAAATAATTGTAAAATGAGAGGATTTTACATACCGGGAAACAGAATGTTGAAACTATAATTATTAATTATTCTATTAATAATTTAAAATTATGAAAGTATATTTACTCATAGCAGTAGATTCTCTTTTTCTCCTTCCTGTTGCATCGACAGACGTATGATCATTATCTATATTTAGATAATATAAAGTTAGTAACTACAATATAATACAAAATACTATACTATTGCAAATTAGAAATTTACTATACAAAATATCTAACGCTTATTGAACATTTATATAAATTTTTTTTTTTTTTTGCTTACTTTTGCTCTTACTGTTCCTTGCTTTATTATCTTCTATTTACAACACTTAATATTTTTAATGCTTTAGGGATTTTTTATTTAGCTGTTAAGTAATGCAAGAATATTAAAAAAAAGTATTAATATATTTTTGTTATTCAGTATTGTTTTCCTAGACAAAAAATACAACTATAATTAATTAGTTAAAACAAGTATGATCATTAATTAAGAGATACAATAAAAACTTATTTAAAAAATGCTTGTACTGTATTTGAAATTAAATTACTGTTTTAGTTTAAAAAAAAACGAACAACCAAACCTTTATAGGACAACTGATACAGTCGATTTAATAAAAAAAACTTATAAAATTTACACACATTTTACATGGTTATAAAACATACGCCAGTCCGCTTATATTTTATATAAATAATAACTCAATGCTTTTAAGTTGTTTGAAATGGCTTTATTTAATTATAACAAAACAATGTATTGAAAATTGTGTGAAGTCTTTTTAAGTAATTGCTTAAAATGTAGTTAACCCCCCCCCCCCCCCCTTCAGCTTTTCGTACATTATTTGTTTGTAATTAGTGATAGATATAACTTTCCATGAAATATATAAAGTTTACAAAGTTTAGTGAAAAAGTCACAAAAAGTGATTGTCTTTTTATGACAATGCAGTACATTTTACTTACTTTTAGAAAAAATCTGCTTAACAAACTAACTATTAATTATTATTACTAGTGCAACGTGCTTTAATGAGTTTCAGAATTCTTGGCATGCTACTCAAAATTTTTATTAACCGGCTATGTTTTATTTTATTCAGAAACACCGTATTCTATTAATTACTACCCCAGAACTGTAATTTGTAATGGCAAATGTAGAAGTTTGTACATCGTGGACGTTACCTTGAGCATGTAGTATCGTAATAAATCTAAAAAATCTAATACTCCGATCAGTATCTATCTAAAAATTAAAATAAACGGTACCAAGAACTGGCACATACTTTCTCACAAACATATTTAAATTATTAAACAGATTCACGATGACTTGTAGGGTGGGGTAGGAGAGGTTATTTTGTATTAAAGTTGTTTTCCAATCAAAATCCATAAAATAAAGGAAAAACCAACTTTTCTCAAAAACGGCTAAAACGATTTTGATTACAATTTTACAGTTTATAGTACTTTAGGTCCCTAATAAACTATAAAATTTTAATCAAAATCGTTAGAGCCGTTTTTGAGAAAAGTTGATTTTTCCGTTATTTTAAGGGTTTTTATGGGAAAATTACCCTTAAAAATAAAAAATTCACAAAAATGAAAAAAAAACACCTGGAAATACCGTGGATTAGTATTTCCATACCAAATTTCATCAAAATCGGACGAATGGTTTAGGCTCTAGGTCTGATAACATCCACACAGACACACAGACACACACACACAGACATCACTCCGAAAACCTCTTTTTTAGGTTCAGGGGGACCCAAAACGGATATTTCCACCAAAAACTCAAACTCGAAAATTTTGACGAATACAATACTTTCTCCATATACTATGGTATAGGGGGAGAAAGTAAAAAAAATACAATTTACTAATTTTGACTTACCATCCCGTGAAGCAATTTCAACTTCTTCATCAGATTCCTCTTCGGTAGTAGCCAAAGTAGGGAATCTATCTTTCTTCCAAACTCTACATTTAGTTTTATTCTTCGAGAAAACTATATTAAAATACATTAATATATAAATTGGTTTTTACTAAGTTACAGCCGTTTAGAAATATACACTAGCAGCCGTCTAGGGGAGCAGCGTGGTCACGTAGTTTAATACAGCTGGAACCTAAAATAGTTCCGTAATTTATAAAAAGCGTACTTATCTACGCTGCTCCCCCTCTTCATGTTTTGTTTAGTGTTTAATACTAATTCTGAAGACGACGGTGAAATACATGGTACTAAAAACATGGATTACTAAGACACACAACAAGGCATTTATAACCATTTATTCATAAAATGAATTCACATCCATTATTTCCAATTTAGCTCGGTTGGTGAATAAAATATCACTAGATGAACAAAGATAAATAAGAGATGTACATCTAGCAGTAAACCATATTAGTATGTTTTTTTATTTTATATATGCTAATATCAATAATCAACTTGTAGTATAGCTTCTGAATCTAAATGTACCTTCTAAATATTTTTAATAATGTAGGTACAAAACATGGACCATATTCAAATGACAAATTAATCTCAAAATGATCTTAAATACTATTTTGTTTGCAAGTTGATAACATCTTTGGAATACAATATACTGTCGTGTGAGATTTAGGTATCTGTATATAGAAAATAAGAAATCCTGACTGACTGATGTATTCATAATCAACGTACAGTACAACCAAAACTATGATGGCTAGAGACGTAAAATTTTCAAGGCATTTTTATACCACTATATAAAAATGCACTAAGAAAGGATTTGCAAAATATTGATTTCAAGGTCTAAAAATTTTGAAAATAATGGGGTTCACTCCCAGCCCTATTTCAGACAAAACAGCTGATTTGAATCAAAAGCTTAGCAACACAATTCTAGATATGGCCTATTCTGAACCAACACACGTTTTTGAATGCATTTACTTCCATGACCATAGTAAACAAATTAGGAAATTTAGAATTAGTTAATTATCGTTCACTAGCGACAGGTTTTTTAGGTTAATGTAACAAAATAAAAACAAACACAAACTAAAAAGGTTTACTGTATTACAATTCAAACGTCTGTTGTTACATATCCTATTACTTTAAATGAGCTATTCTTGTAGCCTATCTATCTTTGTTTCTATCTTTGTATCTATCTTTGTATCTGTCGCGGATCTCGAAAACGGATCTAACGAATTCAAATAAATTTTGTATTTAGGTATAGTTTTGATTTTTAAGTACAACCACATAGTTGTATTTCGTGTAAAAACGCAATTTTTTGAGAAAATCTAATTTAAAAGTTGAAAAAAATTAACATAGGGTCTTAAGGGTTGCCATGTTGGTTACAAAATAACAATGAAATAGTAAATAAAGCGATCAAAATAGCTGTTTATAAACAAGCCAATTTATACTGTTTTATCAGCTGTTCATTGGGTAGTTTTTAATTACTGTTAAAAAACAAGCTAATTTATACTGTTTTAGCACGTTGGAATTAGAATAAATTGGGCCTGATTTAACAATTTATTTTGTAAAAAAAAAGGTAAACTTAGCAAAAATGGATAAATTCTAATAGTCAATTTTATAATATAGGCCTGGCTCATTTCTGAAATATAGTATTGAGGTTATGTTAATCCTGCAATAATTTTTACTATATTTAGGCCTGGTTTAAAACTTTAGTTGACAGAAGATAGTAAGTAGAACTAGGACTAAAATCATAATGAAAGCCTCTTACGTTTCTAAATCATGTATTTGAGGTTATAATTAATATCGTAATTAATGTTAATATGTTTAAGCCTGTTTTCATAATTTTAAAAACCTATGTACAAACGAGCCAACAATTAACGAGATTCTTTAGCGAATTTTCCAACTGCAAGCGAAGCGAAGCATCCATCTGAGGCCGAAGGATGAGGCATGATTGGGACGCGAAGCGTCCAGGGGCAGAGTCCCTAGTTACAAATAAAACAGCCGATTAGTTCACGTTTCTTGAAAGATTTTAGATGTATTACCATAGAAACCAAATTGGAAAATTTAAACTAAGGTAATTATTCTTCATAACCACCAGTTATTTTAGGTTAGGTAATAGCAAACACAAACAACGAACAAAATTACGGCATCATGTTTCAAACACCTGTCACTAATATACTGTAATATTATGCCAACTTTTTTCTTCACTACGCCTATTTGACCAGTCTGAAATATTACATTACCGTATCAAATTTTTGACATATTTTATAACTTTAAAATGTCCTGTCTTCTATATAAAAATAAAAAATCTCTGTCCTAATCAATCATAATTCCCGTGAAAATATAATAGTATACAATACTATGTTTGCATTTGCTTCGCCAAGGAAGTTGGTGAGCGAACCTAGCAGAATTTGGAGCCCTCTAGTAAATATATAAAACCCATCCCACTCACTTGTATCCTTGATTGCAGGATGTATGTTTCGGCAATAGTAGTCCATACTGTATTGAATTTCTTCTGGAGAATCGGGTTCGAACCTTTTGTTGATTATGTCCTCTCTCATCACATAGAGCCAGTTTTTGGGTACTACTAAAGTGTTATGGTGTGACCGGTGGTCATCGGGAAGTATCATTGCGTTATCCAGTTTTGCGGATTTTAGTCTATACATTTGAAATAACCGATTAGACTTAACAAGGACTAAACAAATATTAATCTATCGACTTGAGAGAAAATGTACTTGAACACAGGCTCACAACTGATACCTTTATTATTAAATTATGTGTTCAATTTGTATTCTGTAAAGTTAACACTGATTGTTAAATAATGAACAAAATATTAAATACAAAATACATCATAAAGAGACGTTATATTTATTTTGGGGTGACGTTAACGCCATCAGGTTCTTATTTTTAATAAACTCTTTAAAAATTAGATATGTTTACAATAGATAATCCAGACCTTTTTTATTATAACACACGTTTACAAACATAATTAAAAAATAAGAAGGAAAGTAATTATTAAATTATTATTATACTAGTAAACCCCCTTTTATTAGAGAATGTCCAAAGAAGAGAAAATATATTGCAGTGAGCCTTATGGTGAGACCTAAGGTCGGGCAGGAGTAGTAAATGAGCGCCAATCATGATCCCCAAAACACGTTTAGGTGTGTCAATAAAAATAAAATTATATATAGGGTGAAGTGGGGTAAGTGGTACCACGTTTTTGTAAAGTTCAACTTTGAACTGAATTTACCAAATTATTATTTAATGTAAATTAATGAAATTTGGTATGACTTATCTTTGGCTATCAAGTAATGTAGTTCAATGTTTTAAACCCTGTACAGTGTTTTTGGGGAAATGTTTTTTTTTTTTGTGACCATGTCGTGCGGCTCCACTTGCCTTGGCGATCAGGGTAAGTACAACCATGGTCTGAGTTACCTATTAAAGCATGCCTAGAGCAGTAATAGGGCAAGTGGATTACAGTCCATTTTTCACTGATTCAGGCACTTAGATATCATAATTTTCTTGAGGAGTTATGAACTTTTTCGCATTAGAGAACACGACATCGCAAAAATCGGTGAAATTTGAAAGAAACTAAATTTGATTAAAACCAATAAAACAACAACTTATTAAAGTCCTTACATGTTTGTGATTCTTTTCTAACCTCTTGGGTATGATTTTAATAGCGTTTTATTTGGAAAATGTCTTTTTAAAATGAACTTAAAATTGTTTTCTAATAATCAAACCAATTTATACACTTGTACAGAAAGAATAATGATTGTGATCTTTTCTTATTTAACTAAAATTCACTCTTAACATAATTTTTTTCATTATAAAAAGACAATTAAACACCTTATTACTATTTATTAACCAACTTAAATGTTTATTTTATTTTTTACGGGTCTGCATCGTTGCTTTTTTACTGTAGGATGTAGGTTGAAAATTTTATTTTAAAAGCAAAATAAAAGGATTAATATAAGTAAGATGCGAGCTTTAAATTTAAAAAAATACTGTTTCGGTACTACTGGCTGCAGTTATCCCATGCTCTATGGCTCCACTTGCCCCATGACGAAAATTGATGGGGTTAGTGAGGCAACCGCCATATTTTTTTAAATATGCATTACTGAGCAAAATGGCTATACAGACTGAATCTATACATAAAAACTACCAGAAACACTTAAAACTTTTAGTCTAGGTCTTTGCAATCAGCGGTGAGGGCCATGCAAACTTCGCCCCTGGCACTTCCATTCGGTTGCAAAACGTAAGGTTTTTTTTGAACGCATGGAAAAAGTATGGTTTGTTCTTGCCGTATTAAAGTGAAATATACGGATTTAAGTTAATATATATATATTAGAAATCATCATAAAAAAACATATGTAGCCATCTTTTTACTGAAATAATGATTTCCTTAGCTGTGGCAGCCACTGGCTTTACTTGCCCCACGGCCCCACTTCACCATATTTATATGTATTCGCACTATAACCGCCGCATTTTAAGTCCGATATAGTACACACGTTGGTTGTCTTTGTCGCTCGGACGAGTTCGTTAGCCAAAAACATCCAACAACCGAAAGCACGTTTTTGACCAGAAGTAACTAATGTTTTAGATATTTCCAACTAGAAGAAAATTGTTTTGGAGTTTGATCTAAAAAAATAAATGTGGAATATTATTCAACACATTTTGCTTTTTTATACGACCTTGTAGCTCGCTTGGTTCCCCCAAAATCAATCAAAACGTATAATACTATAAAAGCACCCGGTTCAAATCCACGTGGGTTATTTTACCGAGGTGCATCTACCGATCCGAGGCCGACGGCCGAGTTTGATCTCTCCTAGCGAAGCAAAGCTCATAACCCGAAGCCGCAAGGTCGAAGTAGCGCTTGCGTCGAAGCTGGAGGTTGAGGTACAAATCAATTCTAATAATATATTTCGTAAACAAAGCGCTTTCGTAAGTATATCAATTTCCCAAATTGTTGGTTGAAACCCTGCAACATGTAAATTTTATTTTGGAAATTCGATAACTTACGACAGAGGTTCAGCTGCGTGATTATTATTATTACCAAATTAAACTAGCAAGCCAAGTAAAAATCTAAGGCAGATTAATTAGACAAATAAATAACAGAAAAACATACTTTAAAGAAATACTATTTTTAAAACAACAAACTTTATTTCCCTACCTAACTGAAACTGTATATTTCTTTATAATCCTTTTTCATTACTTCAGAAGAAATTACATAGGCCTACAAACAACAAATACGACTGGTTGTATGCCTTTAGGGATTTTCAACATTATAAATGTACAGAGAATAATACTTCCCAGTGAACAAAAGAGTGCAACGCACGCCCATGGTTTTGAATTTGATAATATTTAGTGGAAATAAATTAAAATGCTTATCTAATATTCCACTCAAAGGTTTTGGTCAAAGTTGTAAACATAACCTTAAATAGTTATTACGTGCAGTTGTTAAAGTATTACAGCTGATGGGCGAAATAAATGAAACATTATAACCAAACGCATGCGTTATCCTGTTTTGTTACGTCATCGCTTTTATAAGAATTGGTGAAATGTAAAAATCACAACTAAAGGTATATTAAAATAATTATAATTTCCCAAAAAGATAGATTGTTATAAAATATTGTTGTGTAAATAAACAGTATTACATATTTATAATATAAAATACGTTGACGTTAACACAATCATTCCCCCCTCACATTCGCACAGAGTAAGAGATTTAATAAAAATATTATAATTTTACGTGACCAACAAACAAAATTGTACAATTATTTAATACTTTACTAGGCTCATAAATCAACAGATTTATTAATACCACGGTATTAAGTGATTAATAAATATTTATGACTGGTCTAAATAAATCTACATGCAAAGTACACTATCGAATATATTTAATTTACCACAACGACTTTAATGAAATTACATCAAATTGAAATGCACATCGTATTTGCACAGTTTGCAAATTAATGTATTGATTAATTCCATATGAACGCAAAGGATAAACTAATACTGTTATATTTGTTTTGTGGTTTTCTGTTTTAAAACTGAAGTGCAAAATATATATATTTAACGTATTTCAAAATTGGAAAATTTATCTCCGGTGTTTTATTTGTACATGAGTAACGAATAACCACTGTGGTATCTTACCTAACTAGGAACAAACAATGTTTCCGATTTCTGTAAAATCTACACAGTCACTCTCAATTTACTATCATATAATATAATTATTATGCTTTCTTGTATATTTACTAAACTGGCTTTTTAAAATGAATAATTTACGTTTTTGTTTCTATGGAAACTAAAATTATTGTTGTAATTTGTTTAAGAATAATAAAATAAACCCAGGTCTGTTAATTCACAGATGCACATCTGATGATCAAAAATTAATAATAGTCGTCTTCTTTAGTGCATTTTAAAATTGAGTTAACATCGTATTATTTAACGTTTTAGGCACTGTAAATTTCCTAAACATTTAAAATCTAAACCTAAAATCTAAATTTTAAGGTTCCTTCTAAACTTTTGACTATACGTGTGTCACAATGAATGAAATGAAAATTACATTTTTTAAATTCTTAAGTCCACGTCAATCCTTCCCTTCATAAAACTCAAAAACTTCACTCTATCAAAAACAAATTTTCCTAACCAACTGCTTCTCAAATAAAACAATATAGGACATTTGGCAACAACATGAAAGAACATAAATTTTCCTCTAGCAAATTGTCCAACGAACAAATGGAATTATGTTCCTTTAACCACGTTAGTTTTGATAGATAGAGATAATGTCTGTTTTATCAGTAAAATAACTGCAGTTGTTTAGGCCTAGAGTTAGATACTGCTGCTGGTATACTCATGTTCTGGTCCTGCCTTTAACATTCAACCAACCATCTCGCCTTCAGAGCCTCCACGACAATAAGTAGATTTGCTCGAATTGTATAGATGGAGTCCAAGGCGTACGCCTTGGATGGGGTCTGCCTGATGTCTGGTTCCGAACTTTGTTCCCGTTTTTTCCAATCCCGGCACCAAAAAACATGTCTGTTTATGACTCGCTGTGCAATCTTTCTATACTTTAGATTAATTTTTAACATGAATGTTTTGTAGTGTAAAGTTTACTTTTTCTATGTATTTTGTAAAAATAATTTAATAAAATTTCAGCTCTCTAGCTTTCAGTAAGTTATAAAAATTTATGTATATAAATTTATTAGTTGTTTCAATCCCAATAATAATAAGGAGACTTGCTCGTATTACTATCGATGAAGTCTGCTCCCAAGTCTGGTTTAGATCAGAACTTTCTTTCAGTTTTTTTCTTTTCAATTCCAGCACGTTGTTTTTAATTTTTGACGTTGCTATGAGTAGTTTTCTGCAAATGTTTAGTAACGGGTCATTTTGATATTAAGTCTAATCATACCATCCCAGACTTTCATGACACTCTGTATATGAATATATTTTCATTCCCTCACCATTTACTCCATTAGTTTATTTTTAATTTCCTTGTCAAACTTTACTCTAAAGAAGTTTGTAAAAACAGAATACACCATCGCACAACTAGAAGTAAATGAAGTTTTGGAAACCAATTAATTAACACCATTAAAAGTTCTTCAAAACTTAATTCAGTAAAAAGTTTGTCTTAAAGAAAACAGCTCTATTTTACTCATTTATTTATTTATTTTTTCATGAATTTATTAACTTAAGTGATCATCATTTTTGTATTTATAAAGACAATTCGCTTGGCCATTAAATTTTTTTTTTCAATTTGAAATTTATATTCAAGATGTTTTGCACTGCATTTGTTTGAGAAAAGCATTGGTTCTACATGAATCCAGTATACAGTGTGCCATCGGATATTAATTTTAGAAAAACGTCGGAAAGCGTACTGGGAAAAGATAAGATGGCACATATATTAAAGTCAACGTTATGTGACTAAATATGCATAAAAAAAACTGCTTACCTTTTGTAGTACAACCTGGAATCTGAATTATTCATTACAGGTGAAGCACAGAAAATTACGTTAATGGAATAATAAACAATCTGTTTATTAATCAGAAAATTATGTGCCCTTAAATAACAAAATTATACGCCCTTAGTAAATATAAAAGATACAAAGCTTTATTAGATTAACCCTCCCTTTTATGAATTTAAAACAAAAGAAAACCCACCCTTTATTGAAATTAAGTTATATTATACAAATTACAAATAATCATAAATTTAAAAAAAAAATGCAAGACACAAGTCCTGTTGAGTGCACAATAGAATTTCTTAAAATAATTAATTTACATAGATGTACATATTATACATGTATACTTTTAGGTTTAAAGAGTGTTGGCCAACTTAAATAGTACCCGGTAAACAAAATTAAAATAATACAAAAAAAGAAGTTTAAGTTTTTGAGACGTCTCTCATATAATTAAAAAAAAATATAAATTTTGAAAAGAATCCCTTTGGGATTAAAAGTCAAAAATGCTATAGCTGCTCCTCCCTATTATAAATTTAAATATTTAAAATTAAAGAAACTACTATTAGCATTGTATTTGGATAACCTAATAGAACTCCGATCCAATGCAATATTTTGTTCCACTGGAAATTCGACTTTTTTGGCGCTATCTATTGGGGAAACGAAGGAAGCTGTTTGAAACACCAATGCTACCAATGCTTTCTCCCTAGCGCTACCTCGCGGCGCGATCATGTACTATTTTTGCGACAACCTTTTTTCCGGCACACAGCCCCCGTATGGATGCAAGATCTATTTATTATTCATGATCTATGCTATTAGCTAGTTACAGGAAACATAGTTTTAAACACCAAGGGTCACCATTTAAGAATTCACACAGATGAGTTTTGAGTTTATAAGCCTGTTTAAATAGTATTGTACACCACTGTTTTTTACCTTTAAATTAGATAAATATGACAATTATCGGTTTATTTTAAGCATAGTCACTTAGCACTTAGCCTATAGTTTGAAATGTTGAAAAGACTTAAGTAGTTACATGGTGAAAGTAATGTTCCCAAACTTTTCTTAAACCCTCAGGTTACACTTGGACCAGTTCATAAACTGGTAATTGAGAAGTCAAAGCATGGCTAGTAGGTGTTTAGTTTGTAGGTGAACTTTAAAAAAAAAAAAACAGAAATGGCACGACATGAATGTTTGAGATGTTGAAGGTTTACTGCACAGAACGGAAGTCTTTACTTTAGCAAGAAATTGGTGCCACGAGGCAGTTTTCCAGAACATTCTATGAAACAATATGATTGAGATCAGCTGTTCGCCAAACAGCTGATTATGTTTTGTCATATACAGCTGGTTTTACAGTTTGGGAATTTGCAGGCACTGTGAGGTGCTGCCACCTGGTGGCGTTAAGAAGAACTACGTGGCTAAAAGCAGAACGTTGTTTCAACAGGGTGACTACATATTTTAAGTGTGCCACCATTGGTATATCAGAAGCGACAAGATTTACAGGAAACTTTGAATGGGGGACTTCACCTACTTTTTAGTGGCCATTAAATATATGAATTTGAAATTTCGAAAATATGCCGCCATTTTTCCAATATGGAGGCCAACTTTAGAATTTCTTATGGAAATCCCTATATTTTATGACGTATTTTGATTGTACATGCCATTTTAAGACTTTTTTATTCTTCGTGAGTTTTTGATAAACTTAACTTTTTAGCCGCTAGGAGCGCTGAAAGTTTCAGAAACCCTATTTCAACAATTATTAGAGGCTTATTTTCAGGTTAGACAAAATGTACAGTACGCATCTTGACAGTAGGCCTACTAAAAGATGCTCAGTAAAAGTTATGTGTTAAGTGTTGTGTTTTGTGTATATGTATATCTTTTGATGTATTTTAAATATTGACAACGGGAACTACCCAGCAATCCTGATGATGGTTGAATAACCGAAACGGCCGTAGAAAGAAAAAGGAAAATAAACTATTGTGACGGTAAGTCGTAATATTATTGTAATATTATTGCTTATTTTCAATTTGCAAACAATACAATTTTACTCAAAGTGCAATATGTTTTATAATAGAATGTTAAAAAGCTATTGCAATTTCATAAACACTTTATTTTATAAAAATTGCTCGCTGTCGCCACCTTCGTGACGGAGAACAGTCTTTGCCCCTCCATATCCCATCTACTGCATTCGAAGAAGGTGTCCTCACCATCATCTCTTAGTGCTCCACACATCTTGCAGCTTGGCGATGTAACTTTCCCGATCTTAAAGAAGAAGCTTCTAAAATAACCATGGCCTGTTATCAGTTGAGTGATGTGGGTCCATAATATATTTCTGCTCCATATAACATGATTGAGTGAGCTGTCTTCATCAGCAATCTCCTTCTGCTTTGTCTGGGTCCTCCAATATTGGCCATCAATCTGCTTAGGTTAGCTACAGTGATAGATGCTCTTTCAGCCACTTTCCTGATGTGTTGCCAATATGATAGCTTTGAATCCAGAGTAATTCCGAGATATTTTATCGCTCTTTTGGTGGTAATGGTCTAGTTTCCTACGCACATATCCACTATTGTTGGTATTCTTTTTCTTGTTAGAATAAGTATCTCTGTCTTAGCAAGTGCCAACTGCAGGGCATAGCCCTAATGAACTTGCTGACTCCCCTCATCACCTGGTTGATTTTTAGAAGTATTTAAGTTATTAATAAGAAAACAAATTTGATAATAATTCGGGTTGTGGAAGGAACCATAAATGAGCTTCTCAAACTCTCTCTTCTCCGGGGTTTTTCATTTAGCTTCCATTAGTTACTCAATATTAAATACATTATTAATTTATTAATACTTATTTTAGTTACTAGGCTAATAAGGATAGCACAAAATTAATTAAAATTTACTCCTGAGAAGTAGCCTCTAGATAATGTTTCTTACGAGAAATAAATAAATACTGATCAGTTGACTTAATTTGTGTACATAGCTGCGGCCATTTTCTTCCTATATAGTTCTGTAACTTAGCCCAACAAGACAATTCATTATCTATCTTGGAGATATCTAGATTATTATATGTAGTAGTAAGAAATAACCCTTCTGTTTACGTGAGAAGCATCCATATAACCTAATTAATGTTTTGCATACAACCAACCTTATTAATTACAGCCGAAGATGGAATGGCAAAGTGAGATTGGTAGATTAAGAGTCCTGGAATTATAAATAATAATTCACGTAATTAAGTTAAGTACTTACGTTAAAATTTATGCATTAAAAAAATTCACTGCGTTTTAATCGGAATATATTACACTTTTTTAGATATATTTTGTTGTTAAAACGCATTTATCAGATAGATATACAATCGGACGTAAAACAAAGTAATATGATGAAACTTGCAGTAAGCTTAGCTGGATAACAAATTCCAAAAGTGAAACATCTTGACGTATTATTTGATGTTTTATTTGTTTTTGTTTTTTTTATTGTTTCTACTTTACAAAATGTATACAAACTATAAATCAAACTAATTGTAACAATTTAATAGTAATAACAAACTGACACAATATTTTATGAAACTAAAATACTAGTAGTTCTGTGAACAGTAAACCTCGCTCGTTCAAATAGCAAATGTGGTTTTGAGGTTAGGTTAAAAATAGTGTTTCAGTAAGGAAGAAAGCAGAAGGTTTAGCCAGTGAATCATTATTTTGCAATTTCCGGGGTTTCTAGTTCTCGTTTTTTTCTTTTCTTGAGCTTTAACTGCTAAAGATTTTGTTTTAATATCGCGTTATTAAGGGAAAGCATAGAATTAAATGTTTACAAACTTAAATAACTAAAACTTGACAACGTTTTTACAGTTCCATATCACATTCCAATATTAGAAATAATGAAAACAAACGATGTTACAGCTTCGTGATAGTGATCTAAACCCATGTACCAACACTTCCCAAGCCGTTCGACGGTCATTTTTTGTATGTCCTTGTTAAAATCGCGGTATTAAATTTAATGAAGGTGAAACAATTTAAACAACAAAAATCTTAAATAACTACGTATAATAATTTATCACTTTATGTGACAGATGGATGGACAAGTGAGTAATTCTATAAGGATCATTATAAATGTGTTATCAGTTTAAGATACAGAACCTTAAACTGAAATATTCAGCATCCTTATGCTTTTTAAGATTGTAGGAAGAAATATTGTACTGAAGTGGTATTATTTTAACGGTGGCTATGAGAGAAGCACGTTTCTAACCAGTGTATGATGCTTATTACTACAATCACTATTTATTTAAAAAAAATCTGTTTATATTTTACCTTCAAACAATTTAGTATTTTTTTCTGATTTCAAATCTAGGTTTTTTGTGCATAACTTTGCAAAAATAGCCTCCAGCATTTTGTTGAATATTTCATTATTCATCGAATTATAAATTATTTATAAATATCTTCAAGAAAATACGGATTGTTTCGAGCATCTCTTAAAATGTGAGAAAATACTCTGGTGAAAGGTGTTTTAAAATTTGGTTTTTAATAACTTGAGGTAGTTTATTACAACTCGAGTCCAGTCTTTACCAAAATTCAAACATAATATCCATCAGTACCTGGTATTATATCAATGTAATATAAAACAGTACCTGGTTTTATATCAACATAATATACAACAGTACCTGGTTTTTACTGTCAAAATAGATAACAGTACCTGGTATTATATCAATGTAATATTCAACAGTACCTGGTTTTATACCGTCATAATATCCAACAGTACCTGGTATTATATCAATGTAATATACAACAGTACCTGGTTTTATATCAACATAATATACAACAGTACCTGGTTTTAAATCAACGTGAGATAAAACTGTACTTGGTTTTATACCGTCGTAATATACAACAGTAAGCCTAATTGGTTTTATACCGTCATAATACACAACAGTACATGGTTTTGTATCAACGTAATATACAACAGATTTTGTTTTTATATCAACTTAACAAACAACTGTAGTTGGTTTTATACCGTCACAATATACAAAAGCACCTGGTTTTATACAAACTTTATATAAAACAGTACCTGGTTTTATATAAAGATAATATACAACAATAGCCTACCTAGTTTAATACCGTCATAATATCCAACTATACCTGGTTTTATACTGTCATAAAACGTAACAGTAGGCTACATGTTTTATATCAACTTAATATACAACAGTTTCTGTTTTTGTATCAACTTAATAAATAACAATACCTGGTTGAATACTATCACAATATACAAAAGCACCTGGTTTTATACAAACTTATTATAAAACAGTAGGCCTACCTGGTTTTATACAGTCATAATATCCAACAGTACCTGGTACTATATCAATGTAATATACAACAGTACCTGGTTTTATATCAACATAATATACAACTGTACCTCGTTTTATACCGTTATTATGCACAACAGTACATGATTTTATATCAACGTAATATGCAAAAGTTTCTGGTTTTATATCAACTTAATATACAAAAGCACCTGGTTTTATACAAACATAATACAAAACCGAATCTGGTTTTATACGACAGTATCTCCAAAAATGGAATTCGCAATAAAGTTTTTCTCCTACCCAAAAGAATATAAAATCTTAAATTCGTCAATTTTGTAGAGGGGATTTCGAAAATATAAACTTTCCTAGTTTTTAAGTAGGAGTAATATTCATTTCGTACATGAAAAATACATTTCGTACATGAGTAATGTTCATTTCGTAGATCTTGAGGCGTTTCTAACAAAAAAGTATTTGTATTTACTCATAAGTTATCTTGAGTAATAATGGTTCGTTAACATAAATTAATAATGTTAGAAAAAATATTCCCACGATAATAAAATATCCAATATTAAATTAGTCTGACTACATTGTAAGTATAAAGCCATTAAAATAATTTGAATATTTACGCACACAATTAATGTAGGCTGTGTTGTAGTTTGTCAGTCTAATTATAAATTAAATTATCCTACAGATTGCATTTCTCACGTTTTTATTAAAGATAAAACACTTGCATTTAGTGATACAATAATTCTTCAATGTAGAAGTTTAGCTATAATGAATGTGGAGTGCTACCTATCATCAAGTACACCAACTATAGCTTCCAATTTAGCCACTAGGAGGCAGCACGCATCAATGATCTGTTGAAGGCTGTGTGTGTGTACTGTATTTCTTGCTACTCCAGAGGCTATGTTTCACTGTTGTGCATATTTTATAAGGTTTACTGTATTTCACACCAAAAGTAACCGTAGAAATAACATAAAATGATGAGGATATTAATTTGTTATAAATTAGGTAATTTAAAAGTGGATTAGAGCTTCGAAAGAGGCTAAAATGTAAGTCAGTGTTTTACAATAGTATTTGGTAAAAAAAAAAATATACGGTTTCATACAATTTGAAAGCTAAACTTAATAATTTTCTGATTTACTGAAATGTTTTGTGAAATGTATGCTGCGTGGTTACAACATTCATTGGTCCTCAACCGGGGTGCCGCAACATTTTGAGATCGGAATAAATTTTCGTATAATTTTGTTTAATTTGTTTATTTTATAACTATTTTTCATTTTACAAAAATTTAAAGTATGAACGTAAATGATTTTAATTTGGTAACATTTAATAAACTACATTTATTTAAAAAATCAATACTTTTTGGGAGACGTTTTGTTAAAGATGCTCTGAGTATTAAAGATTGAACGTACTGGTTGTGAGATTCTGTGATCAAGTTTTATTCTATCGTGATATAATAATAATGTTGAACCTGACCGCCTTTAAGACTCTATATTTATCTTAAAATCTCATTCTTATTGTACAGCCTCTTATTGCTTACGCTTTAAAGCATTTAGTAAAAAAACTAGCTTTTTTCTGTATTCTTAAACGGACAAATAGGCCAATGACGTTAAATGATTGTAAATACTAGGTGAGAAAAAACTGTGGCGGATTAAGAGACAAAAATCATGTACGTAGGTATATTTTATTTTAATACAATTTTAGTATTTATAAACAATAAATACTGTCCTTTGTTTCAAATTTATCAAATCACTTTCTGTTGACATTCTTTTAGAAGAAATAAGTTCGTAACTCCGAATCAAACTTCTAAACTCTTTCACAGATATGTCACAATATAAAAACTACAATTTAATCCATCTGCCAATAGTTGGTTTCCTGTTTCAATACCGGAAATAAGTTTGATTCGTTGGCTAACTTTACTTCTGGTTACTGGCAAATAACTGGTAGTTTATCATTTATCATTCCAACAAATGAGAATAAATCATTCGACTTTTAGGAAAACACAAATCATTTTCTGTAAAAAGGACTTGCAGATGAAAAATACCCATTGAGATTATTATTGTTTACATAAAATGTCCGTTCCAGTTGAACTTACGTAGGCATACAATAAAATTGAATTAATTAATTAAAAATTATATATTTTAGAAAAAGTAAGTTTGGACGTAGGCCTACATAAAACTCACAACAAACTCACGATAAAAGTAAAAATTTATATATTTCGTCATTTTAATGCCATTTTATTACTTTTTTTATAGTTTCCCCGTAAACCTAATAGCCAAATGTTTATAAGTAAAATTAAGTGTTAGGGTGATACAGCTCTCAAACAGTTTGCTTTAAGAAAGAATGCCCAAGAATAAATTTCTCTAAAAATTATAAGTGATTTCGAAAAATATATGAAACCAAGATGTAGCGATATTGATAAACTAAATTTGTTAATATAAATTCACTGTCGTATTTTTTATTATGATACTTTTTTATTTGTTAATTTTCATATTATATTCCAAATATCGTTAACACTTTACCCATTTCCAAACAAGATCTATTCAATTTCAATGAATAATTGTAAGAAAAAAGAATCCTCATATTACAATTAAACAATAGCCTACTGTACTTTCTTGTTAATCAGGTATAAACGAGTAGGCTACCTATAATGATTTCTTGAAGATATGTGTTAATATTAATTTATTAAATTTATGCTTAATTTAATTACGATCATATAGTAAACTGTTAAGTTTATGCTTAATTTATTTAGATAATATGGTAAAGTGTTAAATTTATGCTTAATTAATTTACAATCATATGGTAAAATTTAAATGTATGCTTAATTCATTTACGATCATATGGTAAAGTGTTAAATTTATGCTTAATTTATTTACGATCATATGGTAAAATGTTAAATTATTTATTCCTATGATTTAACAGTGTTTCATGACCCGGTATTTATAATGAACTAAAAGAGTGGGCTGGGTTACATTAGTAAGGCGTTAACAAATGACTAACGTTATTATACAACTAGCCTAAATTTACGTATAATAACTAAACAAATTACTAAACTAATAATAATCTTAAACAATACATTAGTTTTGCTTACATTAATATAAAACTTTGTATGAGCCCTAATATTATTTACAAGTTAGTTTTACGATATTTGTGTAATATAAAAACTTTCCCAAGCAACTATTGTGTTAAGTTTTATTATTTTTTTCAATAATACGGAGTTTTCTATTTTAAAAGTATGGGTTTTATCTAAACAATGCTTAACCGTAGCAGATTTATCTGGCCTATTGTACTTTAAATGTGAAAAATGTTCTTCAGTTCTTGTGTCTTCATGCTTCTGCCGGTTTGGCCTATTCTACGGACACATTTTTCTTAGTTTGCACAATACATTAAAGATTTGCCCTATTCTTGAATTTTATCTTCAGGGTATCCTAACATTTAACCAAGATTATTCTCAGCTGACAAAGATACTTTTATATTTGCATATATTTCTATAGATTTTTTAACAATATTAGATATTGGTGGAGCATACGATGTTGGTGTTTGTTGTTTTCCATGGTAGATCTCGATTCCTTTACATTAGCTTAATTTTCTTGACTATATCGTCTATCAATTATTTAGAATAACAAGTAAATATTGCAGTACATTAAAAATGGGTATTTATATTTGTTCTTTCTCGTAGTTATCCTTAGATAACGGAACATTATATAATCTGTGAACCATAGAGTTAAAAGCAGCTCTTTTAAGTGCCGACGAATGATGCGAATCCTCAGGTACATATATAACTGTGTGTATCTTCTTTCTATATAGGCTACACTAAACAACAATTCATTTTTTCCTATACACATTTACATTTAGAAGCTGAAGATTGTAGATTATTTTTTCTTTTCTTTTTTTTTAAGGTTTTATTCCATCAAAATATCTTTCTACAAGTCAAGCTCAATATTTAGTTATATAGCCCATTGTCACAGGTGGATTTTTTGAACATTCATAAGTTTAAATTTTACAACAACAAAAATATCATGTATCTAAATGTTTTCCTTAGTTAAATATTTCAGTTCAAAGTGTGTATACATTTTTAGTCACACTGGATACACTACACTCAACAAATAGGGATGGCACATTTTTTTATATGTTGATATATCGTGTTTTCGACATATCGCAAGTTCGTGTATCGATACCTACAAAATATTGTTGTATCGTTGTTCGATATTTCGAAAGAAATTGTATATCTTTTACAACTAAAAATTTAATTTCTTCCATATTTCTTAATGTTTTAGGTTTCTTGATATTTTTTTAATAAAAACAGTACCGGATAATTAAATTAAAGTAAGCTATAATCATAGATTTTATTGTTAATTTTATATAAATATAATAAGGTACCTATATCCTATAAAATACTTCTATTTCTTTGCAAAGTGATTTGCTGCTGTGGTTGTTTATCAATATATTTTCTGGTGAGAATATTTTTAATCAAACAACGAGTACTATGTTTATGAACTGTTGACGGATTGCTGTATTTTGGCAAACAGCCTTCAATATGTGAGGTCGCGGTCATCATCCAAAGCAGAAAATATTTTAATTATTTTTTTTATTTTTTATTACGAAATATGCCTATTTATAAATATTAGAATAACATATTGTTGGTGATTGAGAAATGACTGCCAATAGGCAACGCCAACACAGTCGCAGCTTGTCACGTAAGTTGAACGTACTGTAACTACAAATAAAGTAATAGGAATACAAACGGTTTAAAAACTAATTGTCAATATTCACAAAAATATCACAAATACTTTAGCATAAAAGTAGATATTATATCATTATCAACGATATATCGGGGTCCAAATTATCGATGCAAATACTGTATATCGATGTATTGTTGCCGTCTCTAGATACACATGGAGTGAGTGATTTAACTCTCCGTAACATGTCGTCCTATAAACTACAACTAAAAAAACTTGACAGTCCAACAAAAGTAATATCTAAACAATAGTGATTTAGTTACCACAAAAATACAAATCAAACACAATTAGTTTATTGTAGCTATATGAATATATTATATTCAAGTTTATTTAAAACCTTTCGCGGCTGACAAAGCAAATATCTATAGTTACATTATTTAACAGTACTTGTTTAAATCAAGCTATAGTTAACAAAGAGGGATAAACCACTACGTAAACCACTACGTGTTCGCTTCAGTGCGTAACTCTGTGCCTTGTTTGTAACATAGTTTTTTGTATTGTTTGATCGTTGCTGATTAAATGCAAACAATACTCACCCCTATGATACACAACCCTCAACCCCTAACTTGCCTTCGACAATATTCCACCCATATTAGGCTTAGATTCTCAACTAACGTATTGATAACAATTTTATCATGCATACAGTTTTATTTTTATAGTTAGGCCTACTACATGAAAGGCTGGAATGGCATTATAATCCCTACAAATATAAAAGAGAAAAACTTAGTTTGTCCACAATATGGTATTTCAGAGTTCATCAGTAGTATATTAATCAATGCTTTCTTAGTAGGCTATACTTGTAAAAAAATTTCTTTAAAATGTTTTGTGTTTCAAAAACACAGAAAATGCTTTATTTAAAATAGCTGACCTGAAAGGTTTATATCGTTTTTAGCAAATTTTGAAAGGAAAGATGAGTTATTGGAGTGACTCTTATCGTAAGGCCTAAGGTCGGGAGTGGTAAATGAATACCGAACGTGGTTCCCGGAACAGGTTTTGAAGTGTACTTAAAAATTACATTTTTATATAGATGTTCGCACTCTAACAGCCGCATTTTACATCCGATTTGGTCCAAAATTGGTAGGCCTACACTCTTTCGATTCATTCACTCGGACGAGTTCGTTAGCCAAAAAAATCCAACAACCGGAAGATATTTTTGTACCAGAAGTACAATAATTGTTTCAGACTTTTCGTACTACAATGAAACATTTATGGGAGTTCACTTAAACAAATAAAAAGCGAGTTTTTCTCTGCGAGTGGAATGAAGCAACGTGTAAGCTGGAACAGGAGGCTGTTGTGCAGATAAATTCTATTAATATATTTCTTACATGGAGATAGCTTTTCAGCGCAGTCGTGGGTAGACCAATTTCCCAAATAGTTGGTTAAACCTTAATACCTACATATAAACTGAATTTTGGAAATTCTGTCGACTTAAGTCAGCTGATCGCCTGCGTGATTGAATTATTTTTATTGTGAACCGATTGCAAATAACTTTAAAACATGTGTAAACAATTTGTTTTTAATTCCAAACCTTTCTGACAAAGAATGTAGCTTCTTGCAGTGGCGTACCTATAGAGTTCAAATTCCTTCAGTAGAGATGTTCGTTGGTTTAACAATAATTATATTTATGTTAAAAATGTTTTCGTGTAGTAGAATACAAATATATATATACCTCAAAGTCTAAAAAACGTGGTAATCAAAACATTAAGTCGAGCTATTTGTATATCCGAAAAGCTGAAGATAAATTTGTTTGTCAAGAGTGACAGCGCAATCGCAGTGGAAGAAAGATATTCTCGTTCCACAGGTCAAATATATTATACATAGATGAGCAACTGAAATAAGGAAAATGTAACCAGTTTGAGATAACAATAATGCTTCTTGCCGTTTAGATAACTAAACGGCTACTCGAGAAGAATCAGATAACTTCATTTCTCCTTCATGCCTACTGAGAACACATTTCAATTGTTGTTAAGGTCACGCGGGCGTCATATTATATAAGTTTGTAAACTACTGATGGTTTCGTTGACAATTTTAGCATAGTTTTTAGGCTTAAGTCTCCGGGTAATTAATACTTTCTCTATGATTGCACTAATCATTCTTTAAATGTAGCCTATACCACTTGCATATTTCTGCTAACTGGATTGTCTCGCTATTTGGCAGAAGGGTTTGTCTTTAACTCAAATAAATATGCTACCGACACACGGCGAGGAGCTTCATTATAACTTATACCCAATCACAGAACTGAAATATTTAACAAATAATTCACTGTGACAGCTAGGCTCTGGATCATTGCCGGAGGGTTTAAAATACATCAATGATCGTATTCAGTTCAAGAAGGCTTTGGGTTGTTGGTTCTGCGACAGTGTTTGGTAGTTTCGGGCGCTCGAGCGGTTTTGGTTGTTTTGAGGGATGTTCTTGAATGTGTGTGTGTGTGAGAGTGTAAGTGTGTTTATATATAGTGTAGCCTAAATAACATTGTGTTTTATTTTACTAAGGAGATAAATGTGTATATTTTATGTATCTTAGTTTTTGTACATTATATTCTAGAAGCAATTCTTATTTTACAGTTTATTATTTGTTTATTTTGTTCTTTATTTTTTTTGTAATGTGAATTTGTATTTTTTTTTAATATTTTGTTAATAAGTAGAAGAGAGGACTCATTGGTCCTAACTTTGCCTCAAAAATCAAGATTGTTATTATTATTACTTTTATAATTATGTTGAGGTACGTTTACAATAGTTTGTCCGCTTCGTCTAATAGATGGGATATTTTATAAGCTATAATCTTCTACAATCAAATACAGACAAATCAATATCTTTGTTTTTGTGTAAAGAAGTAAGGGTAAACCATAGAACCTATGAATTTAGAATTTTTTAAGAATACCATGCATTGTGTAGCTGTACAACTGCGGCTTAGATTTTCAATAAATTAGTATAATTTAGTAAAAATTTTAAAAAATCTGCTATTATACAGTGTATGATATTTAAAATTATATAGATCATCTGATTCAAGATGTGTTGGCACAGTAATCAGCTGTTTAGTTTAATATTGCCTATTTATCACTACACTTTAACAGCTGATTTTATACTTCGAAACATTTTATATTTCCAATTTATTAGGTTAGGTCTGTGTTTACGAGTAGATATATACTTAATAATTTCATTTCGACATTCAATTATTTAAAATTTCAGCTTTGAGGATATAATTATTTTAATGAGCTATCAGGACGTAGGCCTTGTAGTTTTGCTTTAAGAAACAAATGTTCAACGTTTTTATTATTTTATGCATAAGGTGTTAATATATATGTCTAAGAGGAAAACGTGGGGTTGGCTAGTTAAACCAAAACATGTAAAACCTCCAAATTCATTACATCATAATATGCATCATATATGTGCATCTTAGATGTTAACTTTTAGTTACAGTTTTAAATAATAATAGGCCTATATATGTATCCTCAAAATTTACGAAAAAAGAAAAGGAAAATACTGTAATTCTCGTACAAGAAATCTCTTAGCCTCCAAAAATAATAACGAAATCCACTGATCCACAAAGCATATAGAAATGAAATGGTGGTGGTGGTCGCTAATGTGTGATTTTTATAAATTTTAAATGCAATACAGTAAAAAAATACGGTAACTTCTTAAAAAAAAAAACATCTGCTAACTCGAAATTAAAGCCTACGTGCCTCTCCGGTGTTAGTTCTATGGTAGGTAAAGATGCTTAATTATAGTCTGTGTAAACATGAAAATCGTAAAAACTGAGGATAAACATAGCCAATCACTTGCTTTCAACTAGAGTATAAATAAAGCCAAAAGTAGAAGATCACTAAGGCGACGAATTAACACAGATTAAATGAAACCAAAAACCCGAAAAATATGGAACTCAAATAATAACTTCCATGAGTTATGTGCCTTTCGATCTACTGGTTTAAATTGGTTGCATGCGTTGTCAAAAGTAGTTTAGTGTTATCGTTGCTACAACTAGCCTCTACAGAAGGCATCAGGCATATCATACGTTTAACAAAATTTTGTGTGGTGAACGTGATTTAGTTATACGTGTGCTACATCTGATGATGCCTTCTGTCGAGGAGAAACAGTTCTTGCAACGTAGCAACAATACAATATTGAGCTAATTTTGTCAAGGTAAGTAACCAACAAACAAAATTAGACCACGCAGCTGAACCGCTGACGTGAGTTAAGCGAATTTTAAAAATTAGGTTTATATTTATATGTTTTAGGGTTTCAACTAACTTTTTGGGAAATTGATCCACTAACAAACTTGCTGAATAGCTGCTTGCGGGTACGAAATATATTAATAGAATTCATCAGTACCTCAAACTCCAGCTCCAGCTCACGCGCTACTTAGTTCCGCTCGCCTCGAAAACACATGCTTTTCAAGTTTCCAAACTCGACCATGCGGCCGCCTATGATTGGACTGCTCTTTGCGAGTTTGCACTTCAACCTTGCGTCGTCGGATTATGGACTGCTTGGCTTCGCTCGCAGATGACGAACTTGCTTTTTATGGTACCTTTAGGGTATTTATATGATATTTTACGTATTGATTGATTTTGGGGTAAAAAAATAGGCTATAAGGTCATGTAAAATCCCAAATTGTACAGAATAATCTCCTATATTTATTTGGTTACGTAAAACCCCCAAAAAGTGCAACCTCCTGATGTACATTTCGATGACATAGTCATAGTCATCATTCTCAGAGGGTTGGTGTAATTGGTTAGTGTAAAATCCCTCTGATGACGATCACTGTGTCATCAACATTTCCGTTAAGGGGTTTAGTTAATGTTTGTTTCCCTTATTTTTGTGGTTTCTGGTTTCATTTAATCTGTGCATATGTACAAAATTATATTTTAATTAAATGTGTGTTCTTAGCTCAACGTATTACAGCAATGCAATTATTTTATATGAAAAACAGGGAATAACACAAACTATTGCTTACGTTCAAAAATTAACTTTTACTAATGCACTTGTATTTGTTTAATTGGAAGAGGTGTTTTCATTTAATGGTTCAAATCTACGTGACGGCGTTGATGTATGTGTAGGAACAATTTGTACATTAAACAAAGGGCAGTGGTATTACGACGTCAGTACATGCCATTCTGTAACCAAGTTTCGTAGATTGACTCATTCCTCCTCAAACTGCAACTTTCCTGTTTATTATTTACCCTTCTGTTAAAAGATATTAAACCGTTCAACTTCTCCAAACTTATCCAATAAGCTACGTCTAAACGTCCCTTTCACTTTTCTTGCAAGTTTTATTGGAAATGTCCCATCCGGAATATTACATCAACGATCAATAAATTTTGTTAGACATGTTCTACTACAGCCAGACAAATGTAGAAATGTAGACATAAGTAGGCTCCGTTGCAGTGAGTATATTTTTAGATCAGTCGTGTGATTAGGGAAACCTAAAAACATAACATTGTGTATATTCTTTCGAGGGAAATGGATACAAATGGCGGAGATTCAAACCTGAAATTCGTTGGCTTACAAAATGTAATATTTATAAAACCGGTACTCGTCGGTTAAAGATCGGGCAGAGTGGTTTAGTCAGTTCAGATTACGATAAATAAGGCAATCGTACTTCCGGATAGTGTTTTGATTCGGGATCTAAATAAAAACGAAGAAGAGACTGTTCGTTTTTACAAGGAAACATTTTATTACCAACTAATGGACAATGTGAAAACGGAAATGAAATGCATCTGTGTTTCGGACAGCGACACCCATTTTGGAAATGTAACAACAAAATAAATCGTGTAGTAAGCAAAATAAACTCCGTATTGGGACTTGGTTCCAGAACAGTAAATGACCACTCACTAAAATTGCTAGATTTTTTTATTGTTGGTCAGAAGAAATTACCTAACTGAAATGGTGAGACACAATTAGGTATTAACAAGTCTACAGCAGTTGATTGGAATAAATGCATGAAATATTTTGTGTTTTCTGTCGAAAATGAAAACCGTGGTAAAATTGGAGAGGTCGGCAAAATCATCGAGTTTGTTCATAAAATTTCTCCTTGTTTGTGCATATTTCTCACATTGGTTTCCACAAATGTGCAAAGTTTTATTTTGCTCAAATTTTTAGTTTCAAAATTGTGGTGGTTCAAACTTTTCAAAGTTAAATATCTAAGGAAACCAAAAAACTAAAAAAGTAGACAATATAAAGACAAATCAAATGGCTTATCACTTTTTACCATAGCGATAAGGATAGCAACTGAGGAAATACAATAGTTCTGGCTAAAACTAGTTTCGTGAATGTAGTATTCACCAAAAACTACTTTCAGTCTTCATTATTATTTTTCTATGTTACTTTTGACTCGAAAAAAGTGATTTTAAAGTATACAAAATAACGAAGTTTTTTTTCTTTTGAGAATTGTTAAAGGTTACGTAACAAATATATGTACACTGAATTTGAGGTTAATATCTTTTCTATTTCAAAAGATATTAAGTGTTTAGTAAAAATAAATTATAAGAAAACGTGGTGGATAGTTAGAAAACTAAGCATTTATGTTTGTTAGAACTGTTGTTCTTATTTTCACCTATAGAATAGACTAGTGAAGTTAGCCAATTAATTCTGAAAATTGCACTAACTCAGTGAATGAGTTTCACGAGTACATGAAAATATCATCCATAACAGAAGATGGAGATCAGTTGTGGTTATTTAAAATTATTAAAAATAATTATGTAAATATACATGGCAGTTCGTTCAATGAATTTGGAGCAATCGATGGTAACAAGTAATTTCATCACCTGTCAATAATAGTGGTTTTAAGTACCTTAATTTTACCAGTGTATTGTTACCAACATCGGTTGAAGCTAACTATTGTTAAAAGTCACAGTAAAAACAAAAACTATGTCGATAATGAATTTATTGTGAATACGATGTACTCAACCGGAGTATTACAAAGTTGATATATAATTTATTGCAAAAGGATGGAATGCACTTCACCTGCAGGCTGGGGCAGACAGAAATAATATATGTGTTTAATGCTTATCAATGTCATATAGATAATATCATATAATATACGTTTGCAAATTTACATGTAATATTCAAAGTATGCCTGTGTTATTACTTCTGTATAATTACGTTTTAAACGCCTCTTTGTAAATATATACTGCTGGAAAATTGATAATAACTTATTTAGTTATAATATAACAGTAACTGAATGCTTTAATTTTAATGCGAAAACTATGCATTTCTACACATAAATTAAAACACACTATATTAGTAAAAAATATGTTTTGTAAATTTTATACAATTACAGCGTCCGTAACAATATATTAGGTTCCTAACAAAAAACACACAAAAAATGCACTTGCTACATTTATCCGTCTTAAGACTTATTTATCATTTAAACACGTATTTTAAACTATTTAATAATAAATAATGTAAACCGAAAACGAAAACGAAAATTTGTTATATATTATAGTACATATAATTTATGTATTTACCACAAAATATCCATATACAAATACTAAAAAAATTAAAACAATTATTATTTCTTTACTTAAAAATAGTGACAATAGTTCTACCTCAAATAAAAAATTGAAATCTATATAATAAAGTAGTGAACAAATGTAGGTGTCTCCTATATTTTTATTTGTCATTAAAAGAGCAAATAAATAAAAAAGTTTGGTGTCGCCGTCCCACCCAAGTAAACGACAAAATTATATACTTTAAAATTTTAAAATTACAAACATACAATAAAACATTAATGAAATAATACCTTCAAGATAAGCACAGCCTTATAAAATCAATATTTTAACACTATACATAATATGTCCACAGAATAATACAGTATTTGTACAAACGTGGCGGAGGGGGACAACTATTCGTCATCAATAGGTCCACTTCAAACTTTATAAAAGTGTATTGCCGTAATTGTAGATCAATGATAATATTATTATCATCAATAATATGAATTGATGTTATAGTAAGATGTTGATCGTGTGGACCTCTCCTTTGATCGAGTTGAAATATATCTAACTTTCTTGTTTTTAACATTTACGAATATACAGTACATCTTCTTTACATGTCTAGCGCATTTCCATATAAAAGATAAGATATTGTAGAGACTCTTATAATACGACTTAAGGTCGGGAGTAGTAAATGAACACCGATCATGGCCCCCGGAACACGTTTTCGGGTGTCATTAAAAATGGTATATATATGTGAATAAATGTACCAATTTCCACCCCTCTGGTTTTATGGGAAGTATAATAATCAATTTTTATTGTTTTATGGGTTGTTACTACATTTTCACCCCTTATCAGTATACTACAAAATTCTAATATTGTTTACTTTTATATATATATCTTGTAAGAAATGAATGTACCAATTTCCAGCTCTCTAGCTTAAAGATAAGGTTATATTTAATTTGTATTGTATTAGGGGTTGTTATCAC